>CM062294.1:107096175-107297516 GCA_031216915.1 Pictodentalium vernedei
GTCCCTAGGTCCATGTTTAGGCTAACTGTGGGAGCTCGAATTGTAACTTAGTTCAAAATGAGGAATTTTCTTTAAAAATCTTCTTCTTCAGATTCAGCAGTTGGAATGTTTTGATATTTGGTGTGCGGCATCCTTAGGGGGGTGAGATTCAAGTTTGTTAAAGCCATGTCCCTAGGTCCATATTTGGGCTCACTGTGGGAGCTTGAATTGTAACTTAGTTCGAAATGAGGAATTTTTTAAAAAAATCTTCTTCAGGTCCAGCAGATGAATGCTTTTGATATTTTTTATGCAGCATCCTTAGGAGGCTAGATTCAAGTTTGTTCAAGCCATCTCCCTAGGTCCATGTTTGGGCTCACTGTGGGAGCTCGAATTGTAACTTAGTTCAAAATGAAGAATTTTCTTTAAAAATCTTCTTCTTCAGATCCAGCAGTTGAAATGTTTTGATATTTGGTGTGCGGCATCCTTAGGGGGGGGGGGGGGGGGGGGGGGAGATTCAAGTTTGTTAAAGCCAAGTCCCTGGGTTCATATATGGGCTGTGGGAGCCCAAATTATAACTCGATTCAATATGAGGAATATTCTTTAAAAATCATTTTTTTTAGATCCACTTGTCAGAATCTTTGGATATTTGGTATAAGCTTTTCTTAGGAGGAGTAGATGCAACTTGTTGAAATCAATTCTCTGGGGGTGGGGGGGGGGGGGTACATCCCGGGCTATAATTTACCTCATCACTAGGTAAAAGAATATTTGACATCATTTGTTGAGATAAAATGGCACTTTCTATTGATATTGGTGGATTATATAGCCTCAGCCAGGGCTTATAAGAATCTGAGAATCGATTCCCGTAGAGATCTGTGCAACAAAACCAGTGAGAAACCATGTAGCGTCTCGTAACATTGCTGCTAGGATTCACATGAAAAGAACTGAGTCAGTTTAACCCTTTACCTAACACAAAGGCAGCAAATTAACCAATACAACACTAACATGTCCTGAAATATTGTGACACTGGCAATAAAATTTGTACAAATATGACTGTCATTGGAACCGGCTCTCATCAGCTGGTTCTAGTAACATCCATAATTATTACGCTTGATGAATATTGTTTATTTTTAGCTCACCTGACTGTAAGTCAGGGGGCGCTTAAATGATGACTTTCTGTCTGTCCACCATCAGTCCATCCTGTCCGGTGTGAACTTTACATTACTAACCTCTCCTCATAGACAACTGAGCCGAATTGAACCAAATTTGATATTCATGTTCCTTATCATATATGAATTCCAGTTTGTTCAAATAACGTTGCCCACACCCACAGGGGGCCCCAAGCATTTCTCTGATAGCATGCATAAATTGTTTTCCAAAATTGAAAAAAAATCTTCTCCAGAACCATGTATAGGAATCTTTTGATACTTGGTATACAGCATCCTCTAGGGGTGGGAGGGATAGGTTCAGGTTTGTTCAAATCAAGTCCCTGAGTTGATATTTGGCTCCCCTTGGGCACCCAAATATCAACAGTGCAACATGAGGAAATTTCTTTGAAAACCTCCTTCAGATCCACCAGTCAGAGTGCTTTCATATTTGGAATGCAACATTTCTAGTGGGGTGGGGGGTAGGGGGGAGGGTAGATTGAAGTTTGTTTGAATCAGGTCTCTGGGTTAATATTTGGTCTATCTATTGAAGCCCAAAGTTTAACTCAGTGCAGTATGAGGAAATTTCTTTAAAAACTCGTTTTTTTTCAGATCCACCAGTCAGAATCCTTTCGTATTTGGCTTACAGCATCTCTAAGGGGGTCATATTCATGTTTGTTCAAGCCAAATCTATGGGTTAATATATGGGCTCATTATGGGGAGTGCAAATTAACTCAAAGCAACATGAGAAAATTTCTTTAAAAATCTTTTTCTTCAGACCCACCCACTAGTTTAATGCTTTAATATTTGGTGTACAACATCTCTGGGGAGGTCAGATGTAAATTTGTTCCAGTTTGGTTCCTGCCAGTCAGAACCCTTTCATATTTGGTATCGCAGGAGGGGGGGGGGGGGGGGCAGATTTGAGTTTGTTCATTTCAGGGTCTGTGGCTTAATATTTGGGCAGGGGTGGGTTAGGTTCGAGGTTGTTCATAAATGTTCAAATCCATTCCTTAGAGCTTTTCCATAAAATTTGCCTTTCAAAGTGCAGTGACACAACAACCCTTGGAAGTTTGGCAGTACTTGTCTACAGCTGTCAGAATTGGAAGCAATCAGGAAGACCTATGCTAATAATCATCTAACATGGACAATAGAATTATGAATAATTTCATAACATTATTCCTATGTAGTGTCCATGAACCTTGACTAACTGAATCTGACCCAAAATACTTCTCTGAACCGCCTCGTCAGGTGAGCGATTAAGGGCCCCCGGGGGAGGGGGGGGGGGTAAAAATCAGTAGTTGGTGTTGTAAAAATTAAAAAAGCTGTATTGGGTAAAGGGTTAACATGTATTATCAGTATGCAACAGGGGTTCAATCATACTGACATAATAGGATCCTGGCCCATAGCAGGTCTGAATTCTCGGAACGATTTCCGCAAGAATCCAAATGGATTCACCCAAATTTAGAGGAACTATAAGCCCTGCACAACCCCAATTTTGAAACAAAATTGACATATTGTTTCGTGGTGGTGGGGCCCTATTTATCTTGCTGTATGATTAATTAAAACAGATTTTGTGAAAAGGTTTTGTGTGCTGATGCAGATTTTAGTTTTATTTTGGGATTTGGGTAGTTTCAAAGAAAGCTGTGAATTCTTATCCCTCCCAACTTATTGGGTAATAGAGTAGAAATTCTGTCGGAGGCAATAACAGTTTTTAAGCCTATTTGACACAGATTGGACAGTTCTCTTCAAAAGAACAAATTTCCCATGCTTTGGACTAGACAGAAGCCAAAAGTTGAATTCTATTGCAGAAATGACTCTTTCATCACATGAAAGAGGTAACTGTATCTTTGGTAGGGTTGGGTTTGCTCATAGGTATAACTGTTGTAAATATTTTAATTAGATTTACATGCCTCGAAAAGTTGCGCTCGGAAATATGCAATTCCCAAAACTAAGCAGTCTTGGGGAAATATATTGTTTCAATAAACATTTGAAGAAGTCTACTGACATTTTGCATTACTTTTGAATGTTCCAGATGAATAAAGAGGATGATTTGAGGACTTTTAGAACCTAAAAATTGTTTGACTGTTGGTGTGTTTTGTTTGGGAATTCCCTGAGAAATATGAACATGTGACCAGCACTTCCCTTTCTGTTAGTTTTTCTTTTATTTGTTGCATGACCCCTGTTTAAAAATCATTAAAAGGTTGTCTGAAGGGCTATAGTTGACAAAAAATATTTGAATGCTAAATTTAAAATGATGCGGCCATATTTTTTTTCGCCTGAACGTTATAATGGTCGCCTATGGGAAAATATTTAGTACTGTGAAACGTATTCTTGTTTGGCTGAAATTAAACAATTGCAGGAATTCGACTGAATAAACCAAAATGTTTTTGGAGTAATGGTTGCAGAATGAAATATTTCAATACGTTGGATACTTTGGGGTTCCTTCTTACGCCTTGCGTATTGTCATATTAGTGTTGGCTCCTGGTATAGCGGTGTCAGATAATTCTACATTCGGCTCGAGTTCGCCCGAACCCAATATGGAATTAAATGACATAATAATTGTATACCATATTTGGTCACTAAAAAACTGCGTCCCCTGCAGAACTCTGAGACATGTGGTTGTACTTGCTTACTATGGTAAACAAATTCCACTTTACTGGTAATTTTGACCAGGTACTAACGCCTGGAGTGGAACTCCACTACAGTGACAGCATAGATATAAACGACTGGCTGAACTTGGCTTCATAACTATGTTGTGGGCATAATGTGGTCGTAGATACTGAAAGTGTCCCGTTATACAGTATACAGTAATAAATAAATAAATAAATAAATAAATAAAAATAAATAAATAAATAAATAAATCTTGCGGATTACTTTTTTCTCTGTACTGATATAACAACTAGGATGAATAATAAATTATAGAATTCTTAATTCTTTAACTTGAACCAGTTACTTGTGTAACGTGAAACAATTGTCGTCTGCTGACAATGTGAAAGATTACGGAACAAAGGCGAGCTCACTCTGGCTGCTAGACATTTATAAATTTCGACTAACTGCATATTCACACATTGCATGTGGGTTTTTAAAACCTGTCGAGTTCTGAGAAACTATATTGGCAGACTTGAACTCTAGTGGTATCTTCCAAGCCAGTCCTATGGCAGCAATTAGAAGAGTCCATATTCATTATTTGGGGTAGACCAACCAATATTTTCAACGTGCAGCCTCAGGGCTGCACGTTGAAAATATTGGTTGGTCTACCCCATACATTTACTGAACAACCATCCTATTTAATGACGTTATGACGTATCATGTTGCTGACCGGAAAAAAAAACGGCCGATAGGGTTCAAAGGGTTAAGATTCTATCCTTCTGTGCTGGCATTCGTGTCGTATTGACGAACGCATTCACACTTCGTGGCGTTCTGTATATGGCCAGATCGAATTCTTCAACTTGACAAAAATTTTTTGCGCAGTGGCGGCGCTACGGGGGGGGGGGGGGGTATGGGGGGTTGCCCCCCCCCCCAAACGAAGGCTTCGCCCCCCAGTTGCCCCCCCCCCCCCAACCATCTCGCATGCATTTCCATCCACCCTCACACACAAACACATTCAGTCACTCTCTCTCACACACACACACACCCCTCTCTTTTTTTATTCCCAATAATTTCCCATACACACTTAGCCCAAAGCCTCAGGCTAGCTGATGAACACATCCAGGCAGTAGAGATTTAAAGACTCGGATGCAGATACTTATAAGTTATAATTAAGTTATGAGCCAACAAAGGCATGTCTATCCATATCCCTTGTCTAAAAAAATTCATGGGCTTCGCATTATGACAGACGGGCATTATCTCCATTGCACTGTTCAATTATTTGAAGTCTCTCTCTCTCTCTCTCTCTCTCTCTCTCTCACGCACAGACCCACCAGACGCGGATCCAGGATTTTTTGAAAGGAGGACCGCTAATTACCATTACATTTAGTCGAAACTTGGACCCAAAGTCCGTGATATACTTTTTTGGTTTGGTACGTCCACAACTACCTCATAACAAAGTAATGATATGATCCTTTACGTATTTGCCCCCCTTCATGGGAGTCAGCCCCCATAGTAGCCCCCCCCCCCCCCCCCCCCCACAAAAAAATTTCTGGCGTCGCCACTGCTTTTGCGTCAGACGTTTGTAGACTTCAGTCATTCGGTACGCATGCTAATATACTGCTTGTGATTGACTCGGAATATGTGGATATCGGCATCAACTGTGTAGCATTGTTTCTGCTCACTTGGGTGCAGAAGTAAATATTGACGGGAACAAAAAGTCCCCGTAAAATGCCTTTTAAACTCTTTGTTCGGCACGATCGATTTCCAATGCGAGACGTATGTATTTCAATGGTTCACTGCTTTTTTCACACTGGTCCCTGTTTTGTGATGAGTGTATGTGCAAATGTTAGGGCTTGGTTCGCTCCAATCTATCTGGCCACAAGTCTAATTCTTTTCGCAATTCGACGCTGTTATAGGCTGTTTGTTTACCAACTTTCGGTGGAGTTCGTGCATAGACGACCGTTGATTCAACGTGTCCCTTTACCCACACAGATATATATAGAGTAAATAGGTACTAGGGTCGGTAATCAGATTTAAACCACGAGTAGGATTAAGGGTTTTAACCACTCAGCCTGCCGAGTAGTTAAAACCCTTATTCTATAAGTGGGTTAAATCTGATTACCGGACCTAGTACCTATTTGTTTTATTTATACCGTGCTCTTAGTAAACAATCGACTTTGTCACTTGAAATGCAGAAAAACGACACTTTCTATCGCAAACACACGGGTTTGTTTTGTTTACATCTGCACCGGTGGGCAGTACTACCGGCTGCACGTGAAGGCTTGTTTGACAGCTGGACATATCGTCAAAGTTGATTGAATTTCCTTTGCTTTTTCAGTCAAATTATTATTAACAATTCTTAAATTTTATTTTAAAAATTTAATTGCAGGTATTTTAAACTTAATAAGTCATTGCACGTAGTAGATAGTACCGCAAAACGTCGTATGTTTGAATGAAACATCGCAAAGTGTGAATGTTACGAAGTTGGCAAATTGCGTCATGTCAAAGGTCAAGTTGGATGAACTTCCGACTATAGGTGTAATTTTATTTTAACCGTAGTAGAGGCTTCGCATCGGTAATTGGGTTAAAAGCTAGAATTTAACATACATACTTTTCACACAGGTAGTAACATAGGCGAGCATGGTATAAACATATATTCTTTCGTGCTCCAGTTATAGATATTCCAATCAATAAATATTTAATTCCTCTTGCAAACATTTAAGAATTGAATGCAATTTTTATAATCTTTATTGGAGTATGAACGTGTGGGAATGGGTACAAATTATGTATGAATCCCGAATTGCATTCAATTCTTATAATTGCATTCCGCAACTGTTTAAACTACTTTTTACCAAACAACAAAGCAGAAAGGCGAAATAAAACATGTACGAACGAAGGAGGCGAAAAACCACCCTCACACAAAAGACAAAGCGCCCAACTCTGTTTTTTAATTTTCACAACTTTAGAAATGGAAACGAGTATTTTAGTAACGGGCTTTATGCCACAGTTTGGAAAATGTCACCAAAGAAACAGCAGCGGAGTTGATCACTGCGAGAGGCGCTAAAAGTTAAAAACCCACCCAAACACCGCCCGAATTACATTCTGTCAACTGCGCTCTACCGTAAATGCGGGTCAAAGTTCGGCCAAATGTATTCATTGGAAAATGAATTACATTTGGTCATGACGTTTTTATCCAGCTGACCAATTGGAATTGAGTATTTGGACCCAAAAAGTATAACTACATTAACAATGTAATTATTAAGATATTAATACAATTAGTAGGACTGTCACGATTTTTTAATTTAGGAATCGATTAATCGTTGCAAATAATCGGTAATAATCGATTAATCGTACCTAGATGCCCCTCTCCCTCTCTTTGAAGTCGTTAAAATGAAGTTCAAGTCAGTTGACCTACCTCAAGTAAACAACGAGGACGATCCTATTTTAGGTACATTAAAAGCTCTGATGTTCTGAACTTTTGAACCGTCAGTGTAATAACCAAGACCGATCGTCAGTTGCGAACTTCGCAACTGACGACCGATCTTGATTATTACACTGACGGTTCAAAAGTTCAGAACATCAAAGATTTGAATGTACCTAAAAGACAGTTGCTTCTAACGGTTTCTTGAGGTTTAACGTCGACGTTCTTGAATAGTTTTTTCATAAAAATTTTTTTTTAATTATTAAACGTCTAAAACGGGGTAAAATTTACCGATTCTTCGACAACGAAAAATACTAATCGATTTCGGGATGACCGATCGACAATCGATTGATCGATTAATCGTGACAGCCCTAACAATTAGTTTATCTGTGATGCGTAATCGTAAAATTACACCTGTGGTACGTTTTCATTCATAATGGTAATGCCATGAAAGATTCGGTCCAATCAAGTAACGAATGAGAAACATTTCTTGCGTTAATTCACAAAAAATGAATGTTCATCGACTTTATCTCGATAAAGACTGATGGAATATTTCTGTTGGTTCGAAAAGCGTACGTTCAAAACAATAACAAGATCAGCTGATCGTCCTTTGAAGCCTGTACTAGCCAAATCACTCAAACATTAAAATAGTCCCACTTTCCCACGACAATTTAACCAACTAATGGTTCATCTCACAGATGAAATTTAATAATTATAATACTACAAATGAGGATGTTCTCATATTTTTCACCAATGTTAATTTTTAGAACATTTTAAATGTCAATTTACAACAAGGTAGGAATTTTGGAACTGAGTGCGCCGATAGTTTTATCTATCCAGGGTAAAAAAATAACAGTGCACCATTCCCGTACACTACTCACTTTCCAAAAATAGTCGTGGAATATTCCAGTACGCTCGATTGACGGATCACAACACGCCCATCTAAAAGATTTTTTTCCAGAATTCCAGAATTGTCCTCAATAAAATAGCTTCAGCTTAATAAAAGTATCTTTTGGGAATTTATCGTATACGCGTCGCTCACGAGATGGTTAATATGCCCGATGTTCCGTGAATTCATTGGTACTGAATGATTACTGGTTTATTAAAAAAAACAACTACACATAAGTATTCAAAATATCTGTTTTGTATATGGTCCTTGACAATCGGAAGTGCAGGCACTGAGGATTAAAATCCTGGTGAATAGCAAGATTTCTCCTCGGTGTTGTTTGATATAATATAGGGCTGTCACGATTAATCGATCAATCGATTGTCGATCGATCATCCCGAAATCGATTAGTATTTTTGAAGAATCGGTAAATTTTACCCCGTTTTAGACGTTTAGTAATGAAAAAAATATTTGATGAAAAAACTATTGTTTCTAAAGGTAAAGGGGTCAAGAACGTCGACGTTAAACCTCAAGAAGCCGTTAGAAGCAATTGTCTTTTAGGTACATTCAAATCTTTGATGTTCTGAACTTTTGAACCGTCAGTATAATAACCAAGACTGGTCGTCAGTTGCGTCGTCCATTTTGTATACTGGAGGCCGCCATCTTGGTTTCTATGGTAGCACGTGGTTGCTATGTGACCTAAAACCTTCTTATAGGACAGGGATATGTTCGGAGGGTATGTTCCTTTGTGCAAGAGTAATTTCCCGATTCGCAGAATTACAACAAACAACCCGACAAGTTTTACTAT
The DNA here is from genome assembly GCA_031216915.1 of Pictodentalium vernedei. Lineage (NCBI taxonomy): Eukaryota > Metazoa > Mollusca > Scaphopoda > Dentaliida > Dentaliidae > Pictodentalium > Pictodentalium vernedei. The sequence goes on from CM062294.1 coordinate 107,105,001, forward strand.
TTCGAATTCTTTCAGAATTCTCTGCTTTTATCTATATATGCAATAGATTTCGTCTACCTGACCATGTTGCTTTGGTCTGGAATATTTTCCACTCGCGAAGAAGAGCCCTTCAGTAGCAACCGTTTTAGCATTTTGGTACTATTTTTAGCTTTTCTGGTGTGTTCTTGTTAGTTCTGACCCTATTCCGAGTAATCTTTTTGTTTCATTTATCAAGATCACCCAAGCAGTTTACTTTACTGGCGCTAACTAACCAATCAGATTGCTTGATTTTCCCATAATCTGTAAGCAGAGTTATCTCCCTTCTGTATAACTAAAGCATTCCTAAAGCCATTAAGCTATCGAGCAATTACTGAAAAGTCATTGCTCGAACGACTCGAAGTCCATCGAGCAAATGAGCTAACGCTAATTGCTCGTTCGAGTGACTCGAATATACGACTTTTCGACTCATTTCGGAAAAAAGGAATTCTACTAACCCTCGACGTTTCTCCAAAAGAGGTTATGTAAGTAGGATAATTATCTAAGGATACTATTACTTGTTTGGTCCAGCCTTCTGGGCCACCCAGGACATACCTATCCCCAATTCCCCTTATAAGCTAAAGAGCCAAGAGAGTAATTGCTCCTTGAGCAATTTCTCGAACGACTCGAAACCCATCGAACAAATGAGCCTTAGAGCAATTGCTCGATCGAGTGACTCCATATATTGCTCGAACGACTCGAAGTCCATCGAGCAAATGAGCTAACGAGTAATTGCTCGTTCGAGTGACTCGGTCATACGACTCTTCTCTCATGGGCTAACCATTCATCTTCTTGTGGAGTGGAGCTTCTTCCCAGTGTCTGCATGGCTAGGTTCTTGATAAAATACGTTCTCTCATTGATAGCTGATAACTTGGCTTTGTTGGTTGCTTTAATTTCCTGTCTGGCATTTTTTGATTTCTCTTTCTTGTCTTTTAGCTGGCAACCTCAATCTTCTGAACATCATTCTTAGCTTCAGTAGTGACTTCATTCTTAGTTTCTTATTGAAACTTCATTTGTGGTTTGAGTGGAAGCATCGTTCTTGGTTTGGTTCCTCTTTAAATCTTCTTTCGTAGTGGTAACCTCGTTCTTAGTTTCTACTGAAACTCAGAACGAAGTTACCAATACGAAGAAGCCTGAAGTTTCTACAAGAATATGTCTGAAGTTTGTGAAATGATGCGCACATCGATTTTACTTCGCTTACATTTCGAAATTTCAGTTTTTATATAAAATTCCCATACATTTAGTGTTAAATTGATGGACAACTTTAGAAAATTAACCCTTTACATAACATGAAAAGCAAACGACGCTTCCAACCAAAATTATTGAAGAACTATTTTTTTAATTTTTTGTCTTAAAAACATAGGTTATGACCCCTCATTGGAACGAGCTCTTTCCAATGAGGGGTCATAACCTATGTTTTTGAGACAAAAAATTAAAAAATAATTAAAAATAACTGGCGATTTTTGTGAATAGCGCTGGCCGGTTTTGGCCGTTACGCTGGGTAAAGTGTTAAAGGGAGCTAACTTTTCTGTAAATCTCTTCCAGTGACGGAAAATGTCAGCCATGCTTTGATCGTCATGTTGCTAACTCGTGGACTACGGAGTTTTCTTCAAGACAAAAGTCTTTACACGCAATATTAAAAGGGTTAACTCCTTGTATGCTGATGGCAGATATTCCTGCCAAGGACACAAAATATCTTGCAACAGAAATAGGTATAATTTGGCACATTCAACCAAATTTCTCTCTTGTAAACTGAATGGACTTATCCACCTCTGCTTTCTTTAGTCACATCTAGATTAATTTTTCATCAAATCTAGTCATAGACTAGATTTGATAAAAAAATACTTTGAAAATACTCAGAAGGTTAAGAGTTAAAGGCCTTAGAAAAAACTGTCACGGGTGGATTCAAAGAAATCACTAAAATACAGCTTCAGTTTAAATCCCTACCAGTTTTAAAACTATCAAGAGCTACTCAGCTCGACCTTAGTGACTTTTACATTTCTTGCCCCTGTTGCCCGAATTTGCTTCCGGCACCCCTACTCTCGAGCCACTATGCTCTTTTAGTTGACACCCTTTCAATTCTTAATTTATTTGGAAGGATGAGTTTACAAACTTAAAATTCTTTAAACCAACAGAATCAATTTCTCGAAAACTGATTAATGACTTGTAACGTGTGATTAGCTTTTCTGCATTGAAACCTGGTCGCCACAAGAGAGCGACTATTAGAATTTTATTCAGTTGTCGGATCAAGAAATCACTTAGGATTTGAATATTTCTATGGTGTTTTACAAAATATGTTCAACTGATCAGTATTTTCTTACATAAATCACACCTTTATGAAAAGAAGATATAGAACAAGTGTGATTAGGGTCAGTGGCAATTCACAAAAGGTTTGTTTACGCAAACCATTCGAATAAATTTTTTTTCAATATTGCAGTAATGCTTCCATGCGATTTAATATAATTCTTTGGTCGTGAATAGGAATGAACAAATAACTTTCTCTCCTGCACGTGAATGACATCGGGATAAGCTATTAACACTGAGTGATAAACTGCGTGATGGGCATAAATCAAAAATGTAACGAGAGACTTACAGGCTGGAACTATATGCCTGTCTTCGTGTGACATAAAGCGAGCAAACACTAACTGTCTGTACTTATGTTAAGTCGAACATCGACATCTGCACGGTATATCGATTAACCGATTTATAGCGGTATTCAAACTAGTATCGATTGAATATTGAACGACACATTAACAGTCAAGGTCATATCGTGTCGGTGACAGTTTTATGGGTGGAGGAAGCCAAAGTATCCGGAGAGCCACCGAGCAACGACGAGCAGCTGCCAGCTCCCCAACATCGTAACTCTGCACTGCCAAACAGGTAGGGTTAGAATGGTTGAAGGCATGCGCACCATCGACGTGCAGTACGCCTAAGTACACGGCGTAATTGTGCCCCATGTGGACGATCGGGGTTAAGTGCCTTGCCCAAGGACACAACGCGGGAGTCCGAATCGATCACTCAGACGGTCACCCATCCAAGGACTAACCGGGCTCGACGTTGCTTAAAGTATCGATTGAATACCGGTGGAATTAAAAAAAAATATTGATTTATCGTCATTATTTATTTACCCCAAATTTAATTTTCAAGATATCTTGAGTTTATTTAATTGTAGCCCAGAATGAATAATATTATCCCTTTATCAAACGAATCGACCACATCCACCCGCGTATTATACAAACTGAGTAGTTGAGAAAAATATTAGTTTTAAAAAATATTCAACAAAACCATATCATGTGACCACCTCGTTGGAACGAGCTCGATGAGATTGTTTTTTCGATTTGCTTTGAAAAATTCGATAAACTAATATTTAAAGTAATAAATTTTGACATCGTCTGCGTTGGGTAAAGGGTTATTCGAACTGCATCATCAAGGCATGCTGATTCGTTCCGACTGTGACGCATCAAGTCCCGATGGTACATATGTTGGGGCGGTGGTGGCGTCGCGGTAACCGGTTCTCGTCAGATCACCGAAGTTAAGCAACGTCGAGCGCGGTTAGTAGTTGAATGGGTGATCATTTCAGCGACTGATACGCGCTCCCGCGTTGTGTCCTTAGGCAAGGCACTTAACCCCGGTTGTCTACATGGGGGCGCGATGAAGCTGTGTACTAAGGCGTACTGCACGTCGATGGTGCGCATGTCTTCAACCAATCTAACCCTGCCTGTGCCGCGGTGCAGAGTTCAGAGTTGCGATGTTGACGAGCTGACAGTTGCTCGTCGTTGCTCGGTGGTTATCTCCGGGTACTTTGGCTTCCTCCACCCGTAAAACTGTCACGGTCACGATTAGTCATTGTGCATAAGTATGCGACCTTAAACACCAATAAATAATAATAAATAATATGGTACGTATGTTCAGATATCTGAACAGCCTTTCGATATACCGGTATACGGCGGTTTGTGTTTGATCACCGAGACCGGTATTCGGTTTTGAATACCGTGCAGCCCTAATCTGAGGCTCGGTCGGCTCAGATCGATTTTGTTGAACTCGGTTCAGAAATTTCATACCAAATCGTGATTCACTAAATATCCTCTATTTCCATTCTTAATTGTTATAACGTGATGGTGAGCTCCCGGATTAATTTACTGGACGACTTTCATAAATTTTACTATAAATTGGGAACGATTTGAGGATCCAATGTATTAAATAGAGAGTAATCGCTTGACTGGACTGGTTACGTAAAATAATTCATGAGACGTGAGGGACGTTGTACAAACACGAGTGCGCACGAGTGTTTTACAATATAGTCCCTCGCCTCGAATGAATTATTTTACGTAACCAGTCCAGTTAAGCGATTACTCTGTTTATTACTTTTCATTATTAACGATAATTATATTTTTTAACCTTTTACCTAACATAACGGCCAGCGCTATTCTCAAAACTGGCCAATTAAGTTTCATTATTTTTTCATTTTTTGTCTCTAAAACAATTTATTTATTTATTTTTTATTTTTTAGTATTTTTTTATTATTTTTTATTGGCATCACTAGAAAAATAGCACATTATATAAGATTACAACAAAATGAATTTTTTACAGTATAATGTATATGCAGTGCAGTTCTCCAATTATTCAAAGAATGCGTCAGTTAGGTAGCTCCATTTTCCCCTAATACGTTCAGCCTTGCTGATTGTGTACATATATAGAGAATACATTTCAATATTTTTGTAGGATTTTATAGCTCTTGCTAGATCTGAGAAAGAGGGGATGGTATTACTTCGGCTGCAGGTGTAAATATACTTTTTGTAGATGAGGGGACAGGTATTCTCGTCGAGCTCGTTCCAATGAGGGGTCATAACCTATGTTTTTGAGACAAAAAATGAAAATAATAGTTATTCAAGAATGTTTTAATGCAAGTGTCGTCTGCTTTTCATGTTAGGTAAAGGGTTAAAAAACAAAAAAAAACAAAAAAACATTGAAGTCCCCATTACACCCACAGCAAAGCGTCTTCGTTCGCGCGCACGGATACATGACTCAATTGTTGATTGCATAATTCACTTGTTAAGTTATCGTTTATAATCAAACCGGGAAATCCTAGTAAATCACACTTTGGAAAGTAATAATTGATTCCAAACCCCATAACAGAGGCCTTCATGAACTGAGAAACAAAACAGAGCTCCCCACAAGCCTTGAATTAAGTTGAACCAAGCTGTTTGACAGGGTATCCGCTCCAAAAGTAGTCTACAATGGCGTATATATTTTGAAGAATTCAGTACTAGAATTTTATTGAAACAACCTTGGGTGCCTGACAGTTGCTCGCCGCTGATCGGCGGTTCTCTCCGGGTACTCCGGCTTTCACCACCCGTAAAATCCCGACACGAGGTGTCCCTGGCTGTCAAAAGTGTCGTTAAACCCAAATAAATAAATAAAAAGTCTAACATCTGCTTGCCGCGAGTCGGTGGTTCTCTCCAAGTACTCTGGCTTTCTCCATCCGTAAAACTGTCTGACATGAAATAAATAAATAAATAAATAAATAAAATAAATAAATAATGGTTCTAAACTCATTAAATGATGTCAATGGAATTGTTTTAAAGAGATAAGCTGAGGTGATGGGTCACGTTTCAACCCGGGTGAATTCTGTTACGTACCCAGGCCCTTTGGCAGTCTCTAGCTAATGGTTTCAAGCATATGGTCTTAGTCTCGATGTGACGAGAGGAAGGGTATGAGTAGTGGTAAACGGGAACTGGGCGTACTTTTGCAGTCTAAACTCGAGGAATTTTCCGAATTTTGATCGCAAAGGCCTCCAAGAATCCCTGTGTGAAATACATTAAAATATACTGAGTGTCTCGGTGATCTGTAAATTACTGACAGCTTTTGACTCCGCAAGCCACTCCTTACGAACATCCCCGGACGCGCGAGTTTAGGGCGAAACGGTATATCGAAAAACCGATATATACCGATATTCAAACCAATATCGATTGAATACCGGTGTAATTACAAAAATATCTGTTTATCGTCATTATTTATTTACCTACAATTTAATTTTCAAGATGTCTTCAGTTTTTTTTAACTGTAGCCCCGAATTAATAATATTATCCCTTATCCAAGGAATCGTCTGCTTGTGCCCTCGTAATATACAAATTCAGCAGTTGAAAAAATAATTTTCAAAAATTTCAACAAAACTATATCATGTGACCCCCCCCCCCCCCCCCCCCCATTGGAACGAGCTCGTTGAGCTCGTTCCAATGAGGGGTCACATGATATAGTTTTGTTCAATGATAAACAAATTTTGAAAATAATAAATTTTGATAGTGTCTGCGTTGGAAAAAGGTTTTTCGAACCCCATCATCAAGGCCTGCTAAATCGTTCCGACTGTGATGTATTTATTTATTTATTGATGTTTAAGGTCACATATTTATGCACAATGGCTAATCATGACCGTGACGGTTTTACGGGTGGAGGAAGCCGGAGTACCCGGAGAGAACCACCGAGCAACGACGGGCAGCTGCCAGCTCCCCACCATCGTAACTCCGCACTGCAGCACAGGCAGGGTTAGATTGGTTGATGACATGCGTACCATCGGCGTGCAGTACGCCTTAGTACACGGCGTCATCGTGCCCCCACGCGGGCAATGGAGAAGAAGTGTCTTGCCCAAGGACACAACGCGGTTGCCTCAGGTGGGATTCGAACCGAGGACCTCTCGGCTTGCAGCCTGCAGCTCTGCCTACTGAGCTACTGCGCTCCCTTCCGACTGTGATGCCCCGAGTCTCGATTGTGGTACTTGTGTTCATATATTTGAACAGTTTTCGATATACCGGTATACCGCGGTATTTTTTTAAATACCGATACCGGTATTCAGTTTTGAATATCGTGCAGCCCTACGCGAGTTACTACTCAACTCACCCACCTTCTCATTGGCCGTGATTAGGATTCGTGTAGGAAGACAGCATTGGTGCGACTGGAGTTAATACCACCGTTAAGATGTAACGAAGAAATAATTAACAGCTCTGAACTACTTATTTTCAAAGAAAATAAAAAAAACCTCTATTGAACGTTTCAACATGAATTATTCATTACTGTAAAATATTGATATTCTCTTGGTCAATCTTCCTGTCGTGAGTCTTTTACAAATGTCTGAATACATTACTGACAGATTGTCGAAATGCAATGCGCCCACATGATATGTGCGACTATTGTCAGTCTGTGCGTAACACACAGACTATTGTTTTTGTATGTTTTTTTCCTTTTTTGCTTCTTTTTCTTCAATACGGGTGACAGAATATGGCCTTTGTATTCGGTACGGAGATAAAAAAGAGCGATGTGGACTATAACATTTGTATTGCATCGCCGTGTGCCAGTTGTCACACGCGATGATGCCTTGCATAGAAATTTCAGCGGGAGATATTAACGCTTCGACCCTCCACCAGAAGAAATGCTGGAAACCCTTTGCCCCGCTTGTGTGTCTATTGCAGCCAAACAAATAAGATACAACACAAAACATCCCACCACAGTTCAAAAATCTATTTTGACAGAAAGCGGAGAGAGATCTGCCAGCTCCGCATGTGCGGAGCTGGCAGATCTCTCTCCGAGCAGAGCTGAAATTTTCCAAATTATTCAGGATCTATCCATATTTATTCCCATACATTATATTACATGTTCAGAACATTTATTGAGTCAGTCATACCTTTCAACATAGACAGAGTGGGTCTATATTCACCTTTTATCGCCTTTTCTTCTGACTTCCGGTTTACCGATCTATTGTTTCCAATGTAAACAAAACAAAATGAATCTGTGTCAAGTACTATTTATATCAGTACTCTTGAGTAACATGACTTTATTGGAAAGTATATCATTTGCCACCACAGAAACACTATCATGCTGTGACGATGGTGTACAATTGTTATTAAAATAGAGTATATGTGTACGGAATCATACATATGGGAAAACTGGACGCCATTAAATTAGCAAGAAGAAGTAAAAATCATGCATTACTATACATCTCATTGATACTTATCCTAAATGCATCTGACATTGAATCAAACCCGGGTCCAAGGACTCCCAAATATCCTTACCAGATTTGTTCTAAAGCAGTCACCTGGAAACAAAAAAAGGAGTTGATTGTGATGACTGTCAGAAATGGTATCATGCAGAATGCATGCACATGACTACATCGGTTTATTTAAGAATTGAATGCAATTTTTATAATCTTATTGGAGTATGAACGTGTGGGAATGGGTACACATTATGTATGAATCCAATTATGAATGTATTTTACCAAACAACAAAGCAGAAATACGAAATAAAACATGTACGAACGAACGAGGCGAAAAACCACCCTCACACAAAAGACAAAGCGCACAACTCTGAGTTGAGCACCGGCTTTCGGCATTGACACAAATTTGTCAAATTGCCGTCTTTCTGAACGAAACTTGGAATGTTCAAAACAATTTATTTAACATATCAGTAAACTATAATCACTGATCACTGCGAGAGGCGCTAAAAGTTATAAACCCGCCCAAACACCGCCCGAATTACATTCTGTCAACTGCGCTCTACCGTAAATGCGGGACAAAGTTCGACCAAATGTATTCACTGGAAAATGAATTACATTTGGTCATGACGTTTTCATCCAGCTGACCAATGGGAATTGAGTGTTTGGAACCAAAACGTATAACTACATTAACAATGTAATTATATGTCGCTAAATAATGTATCATGGTACTGCTGCGATTGTGGGATACCAGATTTTGCATCCAGTTTGCATGAATCATCTATACAGTACGTGGAAAGTGCATTGTCACTGGATCACTCGCGGAGTGGAGATTCCACCCAAGCAATAATTGCAAATTTGTAGCAACGTATAACAAGCACAAGCAAAGTTTCAGCCAATGGACCTCCGGGTTATACCCGGAGGTCCATTGGCTGAAACTTTGCTTATGATTTTTGTCCACGTGTACAAAATTTGGAAGTGATACTTTGGGTGATAACTCCACTCCCCGGGTGATTTGATTGCAGTTCACTCTCCACGTACTGTAGATATATCGACCACCAACAGTTTCTCGTCAATGGAGGACAGTATTACTAGTCCTGGTACCCCACTCACCAGCTCATCTCCAACGTCACGTTCTGTTCCAATCAAGAATAACAAACAAAGTACTTTAAAAGTACTTATAATTAAGTGTGAGGAATAAAAAAGAGGAACTCTGTAACATCATTGAGTCTTCAGATCCCTGCATCATCATAGGAACTGAAACTTGGCTTAATCCAACTATCCACAGTAGTGGAATTTTTCCACCAAATTATGAAATTATTCACAAAGACAGGAAAGATGGGTATGGCGGAGTTTTATTAGCCATAAAGAAAGAATTCATCATTAACAACATAGAATTATCACAGGAGAACGAATGCGAGGTAGCTTTCGCTGAGTTGACATTTTGTAAAAAATCAAACTCTTATTGTAGGAGCAGCGTATATACCACAAAATAGCGATGTTCCATACAATGAGCGAGTGTGTAAAGCATTTGAGGAAATCTCATGCTCGATTAAAAATGCTGCCATATGGATTGGAGGCGATTTCAGTTTACTCGACATATATTGGAACTCAATGGCAGTAAATGGAAATCACAATCTTCTACAAATGAACAATAGATTCATGGAAATGATTGTCGCAGGATTACGGAGTTAAATATTAATGTTCAAAATGATGGAGGAAAATTTATGTTCTTACCAGTGCTCTGCCGACAGCAAGTGACTGTCGTCTGAACCCCAGTTCGAACGTAAACCTTGCCACCTTATCAATGCTCTACCCGCTTGGGACTCTTAGGATTCCCGAAGGTGCCTGTGGCTTACAACGCCAAAGGGTGATCAACGATAATTCACTGTAAAGATTATTTATTTACTATCTTATCTCGCGAGCTATTCCAGCGCTTACTCAAGCTCTTAATACGGTCTCTAGACCTCAACGTTAAAGCTGTTACTTCTTTGGCTACTATGCCACTACGGTTCGCAACCGTTAACAAACTACTATCTGTTCGTTACAACCATCACAGGGTTACGACAATACGCGTACTTTCAATTTCGGTGCCTATGATCCTCGACGGCGAAAGCTAAACTCGGACCTTCTCTGAGTGCCCTCAGGCCAACTACCCCTCAGAATTCTGCTTCACTCTTAAAACCGTCGGAACTCAAAGTTTAAACATATTAATTCTAATTTAACGAGTGCTTTAATAATTCGATATGAATAGAGATATAAATGCGAATTTTGTTTGAGGTAAACTATTTTGACATTTCGGAGACAGGATAGATGAGTAATATGGGTTTGTGTCCAGAACATGTGTGATGCACTGGTTTCCAACAATTAGATTTTAACTGGCTTTAATTACCCAGATAACGACTACAGAAGGGAATATTGTCTCTCTTACTATTGATCTGTTATCAGATAGCCCATGTGGCGTTCAACAAGTGCGCCATAATGGACATTAAATTTCACACTTCATTTAGAAGCTCTTGAATTGACGTTAGTTTGACAAATCTATTTTCAGGGCTCGTCACATATCTATCTTTACGCTTTACATTTAATCCAGGCAGAAATATTATCGAAAATATTTACACTTATAAACAAGAAAATCCCAACTTTTAGCTACCACCTTGACAATGATCCAAAATTGCAACCTTGACCACGATTGTGAAATTCCCAACTCGTCTAGATAGCATACTGGATCTCTTTTTAACTAACCGCCCCAGCCTGTTCAATCGATGCACACCCATTCCTGGTATTACAGATCATGGCATTGTTTTCTTTGAATCACATATATGCGCGACAAGAAACAAATCAACCAAGAGAAAAATACATCTATGGAAACATGCTAAAATCAACCAAATGAAGGAGGATATACTTAACTTTGTAGAGGAGTTTGGTACCAAGTTCGACTGTCAATCTAATATCGAATCAATGTGGAATGAGATCACCACTTACTTATCACTTAGTATGGAAAAACACGTTCCATCAAAAATGACTTTTACTTGTTTTAATCAACCATGGATTACACGTAAAATTAAACAACTAAGTAGACAGAGAAAGAAGAGCTTTCAAAAGGCAAGAGCTTCACAGTCGCTTAAACATCGCAGGCGATATCAACAACTGAAGAAAAAGACGAAAAAAGCCTGCAAAGCCGCATACAACGAATATGTAACAAACATTATATCACCAGAGTTAACATCAAACCCGAAGAAATTCTGGAGCTTTATCACCAGTAAAAGGAAAGAAAGTATTGGAGTTGCACCCTTAAGGGCCAAAGGCGGGCACACCTATTCTGACACTTCCATCAAGGCTAATATCCTAAATGATCAATTTTCCTCAGTTTTCAGCTCAGGCGAGGACCCTTCTACGATTAAGGGGATGATATCAGCACCATCACCAAATATGCCGAACATAGATATATCAACTGAAGGAGTAAGAAAACTATTGGCAGGCTTAAACATACAAAGCGGCAGGACCAAATGGAGTATCAACTAGAATACTTAAGGAGTTTTCTTCAGAACTAGCACCTGTATTTGTCACCCTTTTTCAAGCCACATTAGATCAAGGTACAATACCTAGGGTTTGGAAAAATTCTGACGTTGCACCTATATTTAAAAAGGGAATAAAAAGTTGCCCTGCGAATTATCGGCCAGTATCGCTTACATCAGTGGTATGCAAGACAATGGAACACATAGTGTGTAGTAATATCCTTCGACACTGCAACAAACACAAAATCATAACTGATGCCCAGCATGGATTTCGAAAGCGCAGATCTTGTGAAACCCAACTGGTACTTACAATCCACGATCTGGCCAAAGGTGTAGATAACAGGGGTCAAACCGACATAATACTCTTAGACTTTTCGAAGGCATTCGACAAGGTTCCCCATCAGAGACTCTTACATGAAATACATCATTATGGAATTACGGGAACAACTTATCAATGGATAGTGGACTTTTTGAAGGGGAGACAACAGAGGGTAGTCTTGGATGGTTCCACCTCAAAAACTGCACCAGTCTCACCGGGAGTGCCACAAGGTAGCGTATTGGGACCTCTTTTGTTCCTGCTCTTCATTAACGACCTGCCGGAATATGTGTCATCAACAGCTAAAGTACGTTTGTTTGCGGACGATTGTGTCCTTTACAGAGATATAACATCAACCTCTGACGCACAATAACTACAAAAAGATCTGGACGGTCTGCAACAATGGGAAAAAGATTGGGAGATGGAGTTCCATCCCCAGAAGTGCCAAATTCTGCACATCACGAATATATTTATTATTTATTTATTTATTGGTGTTTAAGGTCACATACTTATGCACAATGGCTAATCGTGACCGTGACAGTTTTACGGGTGGAGGAAGCCGGAGTACCCGGAGAGAACCACCGAGCAACGACGAGCAGCTGTCAGCTCTCCAACATCGTAACTCTGAACTCTGCACCGCAGCACAGGCAGGGTTAGATTGGTTGAAGACATGCGCACCATCGACGTGCAGTACGCCTCAGTACACAGCGTCATCGAGCCCCCATGTAGGCAATCGGGGTGAAGTATCTTGCCCAAGGACACAACGCGGTTGCCGCAGGTGGGATTCGAACCGAGGACCTCTCGGCGTGTAGCCTGCGCCTCTACCAACTGAGCCACCGCGCCCCGCACATCACGAATAAGAGAACACCAATTAGAGTGCCGTACAACATCCATGGTCACCAACTAGAGGAAGTAGAGTCTGCTAAATATCTAGGAGTTAATATCCATCATAAACTCAACTGGAACACCCATATACAACAGATTGAAAAGAAGGCCAATGCCACCAGAGCCCTCTTGCAGAGAAACATCTATATGTGTCCAAGAAAGACGAAAAAGATGTGTTACACCACTCTTGTTAGACTTATATTGGAATATGGTAGTATCATCTGGGATCCCCATACATCACAGAACATCAACAGACTTGAAATGGTTCAGCGGAGATCAGCAAGATTTGTAATGGGTGACTACCACACGACCAGCAGTGTGACCAGGATGCTCGCAAACTTGGATTGGAACACGCTTCAGGAGAGAAGGGCTCAGGCTAAAGCTGTGATGATGTTTCGGGTTGTTAACAATACCGACAACCAACCTGATACCAGCAGCCACGGCGATCAGGGATCACAGCCATAAATTTCTTATGCCCTATGCCAGAACATCAACTTATCAGCAGTCATTCTTTCCAGACTCCATCTGCATTTGGAACTCCTTACCTCAGCATGTCATTTCCTGTAACTCGCTGGATCCCTTCAAAGGAGAGTTGCAGTCCGTACGTCTGAGATAAGATGAGCCGTGAAACTGTTTTTAACCGCACTGTACATAAAATTTTCTTTCAACCTGCACCCGATTGATCTGCCAGCACCATACATGTGTAAATAGCTAAAGTACGATAATACGCCAGAGAGCGGTCATGTACTCATTGGAAGAAGAAAAAAGAAGAAGAAGTGCCAAGACTTTGTTAGTGTCAAGTTTTAATATCTCAGTCAAAAACAAGAAACTCGGTAGACAATCTTTCGAATATTGTACTTTTCTTCTGTATAACACAAATGGGAAATGCAAACTGTCAGCACCGTATTTGTTTGACCAGAAAGCTATAATCTGTAACAATTTCGTGAGAAACGTACATTTTATTTTAAAGGCGGTGAAAGAATTTTCAGGATTGAACGGTTACCGGTTAACTGTATACATTTTTTCACTGCCAAATTACGTACCTTCAAAATTTGTCCATGGAGATTTTTAAAACTGATACGGTGTTTGGAAAGTGACTATTGTGATGCAGAGAGGTGGTAAAGTCGTCAGCGCTTTTAGGAAGTAAAATTATGGTATAATGGAAGGTACAGTACGTGAAGAGTGCATTGTAACTAAATCACTCGCGGAGCGGAGTTATCACCCAATGTATCACTTTCAAATTATGTAAATATGGACAACAAAAACAAGCAATATTTCAGCCGATGGGCCTCCAGGTTTAACCCGGAGGTTCATTGACTGGAACTTTGCTTGTGCTTGTTATGCTTTGCAAGAACTTTGCAATTATTGCTTGACTTGGGTGGAATCTCCACTCTACAGGTGATTTAGTGATAATACACTCTCCACGTACTCTAGCTGCTGGTTCTGTCCACAAGAACTTTACGGAAACAGTATAGATGATATCTTATTTGTAGCGATTCCATATGAAATTTCGGGACCGAATTTACTAAAATCGATATGAGCTGAAGTTTACCGAGTCTCAGATCGATTTTAGTGAACGAGGTTCAGAAATTCAATGTCGAATCGTGACGAATTTGAGATTCGTTTAATCGCATAAAGTGTAATTTAACCTTTTAGATAACGTGACGACTGAAGCTAACCAGCGCGGTTCACAAAAATCGCCATCAGGATTGTCACGATTTTTTAATTTAGGAATCGATTAATCGTTGCAAATAATCGGTAATAATCGATTAATCGTAGATCCCCCCCCCTCCCTTTCTTTGAAGTCGTTAAAAATGAAGTTCAAGTCAGCTGACCTACCTCAAGTAAACAACGAGGACGATCCTCTTTTAGGTACATTCAAAGCTTTGATGTTCTGAACTTTTGAACCATCAGTGTAATAATCAAGACTGATCGTCAGTTGCGAACTTCGCAACTGACGACCGGTCTTGATTATTACACTGACGGTTCAAAAGTTCAGAACATCAAAGATTTGAATGTACCTAAAAGACAGTTGCTTCTAACGGTTTCTTGAGGTTTAACGTCGACGTTCTTGACCTTTTACCTTTAGAAACAATAGTTTTTTCATAAACTTTTTGTTAATTATTAAACGTTTAAAACGGGGTAAAATTTATCGATTCTTCGAAAACGAAAAATATTAATCGATTTCGGGATGACCGATCGACGATCGATAGATCGATTAATCGTGACAGCCCTACACCATCCAATTTTTTTTTTTTTTAATTTTCTCAAAAACTTAGCCTGTGTCTCTCACTGGAACTTGCCCGTAGATCTCGTTTCAATGAGGGGTTAAAAGCTATACTTTCGAGACAAAAATGAAAATAATCAGTTATTCAGGAAACCTTTTCTGCAACTGTCGTCTGCTATGTGTATCAGGGACACAATAAATGAAAAATATGAAAACATTTATTCAATTCTTCTTCCGAAAGCAACTTACTCACAACATTACCACGTTGACGCTGACTTCTAATGTCATTCCCGTACTAGATGTCTTGTAAACAATATTTGTCGTAATTATCTATTTGATGGCGACTATATGATGAAAAGAATTCCTTCTAAAGTAAACTAATTAAAAATATATTAATTTGTCAACTCCTGCTGAGTGTTAAATAACTGCTTTGAGTAATGAAGATAAACCAAAATACCAGATCCTTGGTTCTGCTTCTAGACTGAACAAAAATTTCGCTATTGCAAACATACGGGTTTTTACTGTAATATTTGTAGCAAATTGCCCCTTCATTCGATGCAATTGCACCTTTATACGTTTATCTTCCCTTTTTAAGAGGAAATCCCTGTAGGAACCTCCGGAATTAAACCACTGCTTAATTACTGTTATAAACATGATCTGCTTTACTGGTCAAATAGGATCTTGAAACCAACTCCTTGGTGGAAGTCCTCAAAAGTTGACAGCATAAATATAAACGAACGGTTAAACTTGACTCCATACCCAAGTTGCGATCATAACCAGAAATACTGTAGTAAATAAATAAATAAATAAATAAATAAATAAATAAATAAATAAATAAAGAACCCTTTACCCAAAGTGATAGCCAAAACCGGCCAGCTCTATTTTTAAAAAACGCCAATTAATTTTCATTATTTTTTTCATTATTTTCTCAAAAACATAGGTTATAACCCCTCATTGCAACGATGAGGGGTCATAACCTATGTTTTTGAGTGAAAAAATCGAAAAAAATAGTTATTCACCCTTATAATATACATGGCGGGGTGGGGCATGTCGAGGCGAGGCGAGGCGAGACGTGGAAACTTTCCACAGAACCTCGCAGTGCAAAGTTCCCCGTCAGTTCTGTCGCTACAGCGTTTCGCATCGCTAATATCTGTAGAAAATCGTCTCGATCACCGGAAAAATGCTCTTTTCGTTAAGAGGCATTTGTATCCAACAGTTTTTAAGCAATGTTTTTAAGTATGTTGTTGGCGAGCAGTTTGAAGGGTTTTGTTTATTCAATCATTACATATACGATGCATCAGCATGGAACAGTGTAAAAGGCATGACATGTAATTGTCTTTATGGGAGAAGTTTTCGATCGATTTTGTCTGCAGCAACTCGGGCCACTTACTTTGTAATGTTAACAGATGCGTCCAACATACGTAAGATGCTTTTGTGTGTGAAGATCTGAACGAATTTTAAAAATTTTAACACCCGAAAGCCTGAATATGAGTCAACACACTGCCGATGTTGTATAGCAAGTGTCCTGACTATGACATTTTGGATAATAGTGAGCAGAAACAATTGTGTAACTAAAGCAGTTGTTTCTAGCGAAGTGTCGTCTGCCTGATCAGGCAGACGACATTTGACTAGAGACCACTGCTGCGTTAGTGGTCTTCATATTCTTGTGGTTAATAATTTCATGCTTCTGGGGGTTAAGACAAACGTTGGAATAAGAAAACTGTTTTTTTTTTGTCACCAATAAAAGTAATATAATGTGTCCGATTTATTTATTTATTTATTTATTTATTTATTTATTTATTTATTTATTTATTTATTTAGGATGAACGTCACATACGACTGCTGACGTCATCTCGTGTCGGACAGTTTTACGGGTGGAGGAAGCAGGAGTTCCCGGAGATGCACAACGTACTAACTCCGCACACGCAGGATTAGCATTGGTTAAAGGCAGGTGCACCGTCGACGTGCGGTGTGCCTTAGAACACAGAGCCACGTGCCCCTGCTTGGGCAGTCTGGATCAAGTACCTTGCCCAATGACACCACGCAGTTGTCGATGGTTGGGATCAACCTAAGGACCTTTCAGATTGTGACCTTTTCCATTAATATTCCACCGATGGAAGTTTCTGGTCTTAAAGTGTATTTTATCCTGTATTTCTGACACGAAAAAACTGGATAAAATACACTTTAAGACCAGAAACTTTCATCGGTGAAAATAATCTCTTAATTTTTCTTCTTTGATAATAAGAGTCCATGAGGTTGATTCCAAGAACATTCTCTGAAAGAATTAAATTCGGAGGCTGGTATTATATAAAGTGGAACATGCTTTTTCTGCTATTCTGAAACTTACTGCGACTGAAACTGTACTTAATGAAGACTTAATTATAAAAGGCGGACATCTATTACACGTGTACATCTGTTTTAATGAGTTGCTGTGCAGTTTTATAATACCAAGAATGAAAGCAGTCTGAAAAGACGAAGAGAGAAGCATTGGTTTATAATTATAGATAAATATTTATCTTCTTGTACTTTATGATGTCAATTTTCCCGGCGCCTGTTTGTGCCTGTGTGTTTTTGAAAATCCGTTGTCATAACGCCACTAGAAATGATCAAATCTGTCCTGTAATGACACTTTATGTTCGTTTGTTTATTTATAATTATCAACACTAAAAAAATTATTTGAATATAACAGTGGGCGGACGCTAATAAAATACTAATATTAACTCCCTTTACCATGGGAGACATATTGTCCCTTGAGTTCCAATGTGTTCTATGTGCCTACTGGCACATAGAACACATTGGAACTCAGGGGACGATATCCGTTTCTGACTCATTGCTCCGCAGTTGGACAGGCAGCAGATAGACGTTGATAAAGAGACAGAGACAGCGGGGTACCCTCGGGGGAGGGGGTGCTAGACCTCTTGTGCATGCAGTGTTACATTGCACTGTTAATTGTATCCGCTCCATATTTAGAGCAGGTATTCCTCACACAAACTTCAAATATTTTGAAACATTGCTGTCTAAAAGGTGTGGATACTCCAAAATATTTTTGTTGCGAAAACTAGTAAGGCGGCATAGCGTTGATCATTTCTGTCGAATTTTATGGTTTCGGTCCAAGCGCGAAACCAGGTATCTATATTGGGTGGGGTGGGGGCGACACAGCGAGTTTTGGGGATACAAGAATTTATATGCTGCAGGCATATCAAGAAATTTCAAGTCTTGAGTTGGAGAAAGGAATGGACGTGGATTCCCAATCACGTTGTTGTGACCGAAGGTATGTTTTTCAAAACTTTGCCCCAAATATTAATATTTTAAAATATTTTGAGGCTCCAACGAATGTCAATCTTCACCAAACGTGCTATGTCATCGGTGATTTGATTAGTTGACGCCCCATGCATAGAGCAGAATTCAGGATTTTTTAGAGGGAGGATTTGGGCAAGACTTCCCCAGGTCGCCATCGATACACCAGTGTTTCGCCCCCTTCCTCGATATTTTTCTTCAAAACAACTTATCAAACCTTATTGAAGGTAAGAGTTGAAAAATAACAAACTTTGAATGACGATTGTTTTTATTATCACTGGCCGGATTTGGTCTTTACGTTAAGTAAATGTTTAATGAAAAGGTTCCTAAAACGTTCTTTGTGAGGGGTCGGATTCCCCCTTTGTATGGCAACGCCACTGTTTAACCTCAACGTTCACCTATACAAAAGGCCCTCGTGTGTACGTTGCCAAATCACGCCCCTGATAGCAGCCGGGAATGATTTCTAGAGGTGAAAGGCCGCTGGGAACGTGTTAGAACGCAAAGCCTCTTGAAACCAGCATTTCGCAATGGCGGTATTTAGTTGGTTTGTTAGGAAGTGAGGGGGGGGTGCTGTCGGCCTAGAAAGACTGAGTTCCAGGAGAAGACCGTGCAGTGACAACTGACTGTTATTTTTAGTGAGAATACGACATAACCCATAAATTTGATAAAATTCTTGGAGGAGGGAGCACCCACCCTCTGTTTCCATTGATACTGTAAAAATAAGTTTACAATTTGGTACAAATGACTGGCAATCAGCTGCCGATGCTATCACCGAAAACTTGTCGGTAACAAGTTCTTCTGCTTAGGATGTAATTATATGAAATAAACAGAGGGGTGTTCATCGGCCCTTGTGTGCATCAAGGTGCATTGATGCACCCAAGAGACATCATGTTTAGTGGGACAAACCTTATTGTCCCAATATCCCGATAAATTTTGTCTTTTGATTGGTCAGAATGCCTTGGACAAATAGCCTGCGGCTCGGTGTTTAAAAACCGACATCCAGGTATTAAATCTCCATATACCATACATGTTGGCGGAGATAACTTATAGTAACCCTTAATCCCTGTTTTTTTTTTAAAAATGACATCGTCCATGGCGAAAGATGACTTGTCCTGTCAAGAGTTTATTTTGGGGGTAGATTACGAAATGTCTTTAACCTGCAGCAGTTTGTTCATAAATGTTTATACAGCTGCAGGTGAAAGATATTAATTGGTCTACCTCTTCGCCACCGACCGTTGAACAGTCTTCTGGTATAATTATGATAAACTAAACACCATTTACTTGATTAAGCTCCTAAGTGGAACCAAAAAATGATAAAAAACGGAAATACGGGGTTTATTGCCGTAATTTTTCATACAGTAGTAAAACTGCAAACTGGTTGTCATTCTTTTCACTGCATTTTTAACGGCAATGTTTATTTATTTATTTACTATTTATTCATTTATTTTTTTAAAATAAATACATTTATTTATTTATTTATTTATTTATTTATTTATTTATTTATTTATTTATTTATTTATTTATTTAGGGGTTTAACGACACTTTCAACAGCCCATGGCTGAAATATTCGTCTAACACTAAAGGTATGGAAATTCCATATAAAAATTGAATTTTCGATATGTTGGCGTATCTCCCATCGATGTGTGCATCATTAACAAACATCAGGCATTTCCCGTAGAGTAGTATAAAATACGGAAGCTGGCATTTTACAGTAGGTTTCCCCCAATTCGTTCAAACATTTGACTAGTATTTTCTGTTCAAACCCATTTAAAAATAGGTATATGTTTATTATATAAATACTGCGAGCATCGTGACATATAATACAGACACTGTCCCTTCCATTAATATACAAGTCTAGGATGCGAGATTTGCTGTTTTTCTCCTGGGAAGAATAAAAACTTGCAAATTATTGTAAAAACACATTCGCTAAACATAGAAACAAAGTGGGCACTTAGTGTTGGTAGGTGTGATACTGATAGATATTCTTAATGACTGATTATCTGAGAACTAATTGCTTCTAATTGGCTTGCCATAAAAAGCAAAAGTTCCTTTTGTTACTTTTGATAAACGAAAACAACAGACAGCTCTAAGAGCTGTCTGTTGTTTTCGTTTATTAAAAGTAACAAAAAGAAACTTGGCTTTATTTTCTACTGATGTCCTAGGTGTTTCCTTACCTTTTCTATTGACCCTTTCTCGCTCATCTAATAATTTCAAGGGAGATAACTTTATCGAAAGTAGATTGTCAGTTTTACGGGTGGATTGAGCCTGAGTACTCGGAAAAAACACCGATCAACTTCAATTAGCTGTCCGACTCTCCAACTTATTAATCTCACACAATCAGGGTAGCTGTGGTTTAAGGTATGCATACCATTGACGTGCAAGGCGCATTGGAACCCCGCATCACCGTGCTCCCTCTTGGGCAATCGGGATTATGTATCTTGCCCAAGGACACAAATCACATAACACGGGTCGAGATCGAGCAACCATATTTCGATCTGAAGTCCGGTGTCTAACAAAAGAGCTACTACGACCCCTCGACTCAGCGGGACATGCTGACAAACTGAATACATTTATTTATTTATTTTTTATTTATTTATTTATTTATTTATTTATTTATTTATTGGTGTTTAGGGTCACATACTTATGCACAATGGCTAATCATGACCGTGACAGTTTTACGGGTTGAGGAAGCCGGAGTATCCGGAGAGAATCACCGAGCAACGACGAGCAGCTGCCAGCACTGCAGCACTGACAGGGTAAGAGTGGTTGAAGACATGCGCGCCATCGACGTGCAGTACTCCTTAGTACACGCCGTCATCGTTCCCCCATGTGGACAATCGGGGTTAAGTGCCTTGCCCAAGGACACAACGCGGGAGTCCGAATCGATCGCTCAGACGGTCACCCATCCGAGGATTGACCGGGCTCGACGTTGCTTAACTTCAGTGATCTGACGAGAACCGGTTACCACCGCGCCCCCAACTGAATACAAAATATTGTTTGCAGAAAAGGGTTACCACAGTGGTTTATTTTTAAATTCATCATTAAAGTACTTTGGTAAGAATGATGTAATTCCTAATCAAGTGACTGTCGTTTCGGGTTTCCAAGCACCCTTCAAAAGACAAGTACAATTGAAATAAATTTACATAAGCTATATACACAGCAAGTAGTTAAAGAAATACATTTTTAATGATTTGCACGGCGTAAATATTGAATAAATGTCAGCAATTTGTATCACATTATCCTGAAGTCGAGAAAAAAATGAAAGTATCGACTTATTCTATAAGGAGTGCGTTTCTAGCGTCAAACCAATTGTATGTGTAATTTCTGAAGGCACGTTGTGATTTGACATCTGAAAGATAAAATCTCAAATGGGTATTCAATTCTTTGAAAACTGTTGCAGGAAATGATTGCTGGCCCTTTGTTCTGAATTTCTTAATAGAACTGCACGGATCGGACGTAAATTCCTTTAAATTCCTTCAACGTTCGACGCTCAGATACCAAAATTAAATACTTTGCCTGGTTTCAGTCTCCGTTTTAGACTGGTACAAGGTAAATCATTTCATATTGGGATCTGAGCGTCGCTTGAATTCTTAGATAACATTATTCATCCGTGTATTCATTATAAATATGTACAGTACGTGGAGAGTGGATTGTAACTAAATTACCCGCGGAGTGGAGTTGCCACCCAAGCTATAACTTTCAAATTTTGTACATATCGACAAAACACAAGCAATGTTTCAGCCAATGGACCTCCGGGTTTAACCCGGAGGTCCATTGGCTGAAACTTTGCTGGTGCTGGTTATGCTTTGCAACAAATTTTCGATTATTGCCCGGGTGGAATCTCCACTCTGCGGGTGATTTAGTAATAATACACTCTCCACGTACTGTACGAAATCATCTTGGTTCTTTTTAAATGCGAGGTTCCTCGTCGTGTTGAAATGCGCGTTATCTCAGCGCGTTTGAAATGCGCGTTATCCCAGAGTTCGAGAATTATCCCACTTTCAATAAGTTAAGATAACTTGCATCTCAACAACATATACTCGACCAGTCTTATATTTTTTATTCTGTCGATACACTCTGGATTTGTGCAGTTTTTTATCTACAAAATGTCGAAGAGAAAACGTGTATGTTTTTCTACAAAAAACACTGCGTACGAATCAGGGTTGGGGCGAATTGATTGATTGATTGTATTCAGTAGTACAACATGTATACAGTTAATAACAAAAATATACATAGAGGTGGCATACTTCAGAACTACATGACTGCACCACTGGGAGATGGCATAGCCACTAGTGGCTGTTTTCCCGCCATTCCCGGTTAAAAAAAGGAAAAAGAAAAAAGGAAAAAAAAGCAGAGAAAGGACGAGAAGAGACAAATGGAAGAAGAGAAATGAACACGAGAAGCAGACGTGACAATCGAGGCAATCCTGACAACAACGTGTTCACTAATAAGAGGGGATTTTATAGCTATACTGCAGATGATATGTTCGACTGGTTTTTTCCGTCATGTGAGAAATCTATTCTATGTTTCCTATGTGCTCCATGTGTCAGCAGGCATAAAGAATATTATTGGAACCCAAGGGACGACATGATGATGATTGAGTTGAAGAGAGAGGTAGCGATGAGATAAACAGAGCTACGACCTACAATCGGGGCATACCATACCAGACGACTTTAGGCATATTTTAAAGCTATTCTCAAAACTTTCAGGTAACGTTTTATTATGCCAATCATGCATAAACAGCTGAACGTGAAGTTTATACAAGTCTGTGAATTTTAAGATCCGGTGGTTTCTAAATAGTGGTCGGTGTGTGCATTGAATTTTTTGTTGGATATGATTCGGATGGCTCTGTTTTGCAGTTTTGTCATTGCTCTTGTGGTCGGTGAGTGCCTCCAGATTTGTATACCGTACAGCATGTGACTGTGGTTTAAAGAGTAATATAATGTTCTCAAGCATTTTTGTGGCAGAATCCTTTTCACTCTATTTATGGCATAAATAGCCCTTGAAATTTTGGAACAGACAACCGAAAGATGATGCCTGAAGTTGAGATTTTCATCCACAAAAATTCCTAAGAATTTGACAATTTTTTCTTCCTGATTATTTGGGATAGGAGTTAAGGTTGAGTTGTAAAGCACAATTTTCCTACTTCCAATAGAGTAACTATTACCCTGTGGATGAAAGATGATGAATTTTGTCTTACTTTCGTTGAGGACGAGTTCATTCGCCATACACTAATTGTTTACCTTGTTGAGTTCGTTGTTAGCTACTTCTATGATTGATTCTAAGTTATTGCCAGCCGTGTAAGTAGTAGTGTCATCAGCATACGATAACATTTTCATAGACGTGGAATTTATAATATCGTTGATATAAATAATAAAAAGAAGAGGACCAAGAATAGACCCCTGCGGAACACCTGTATATATGTCCAGAAAGCCTGAACGGATATTTTGGAATCATACTGATTGACATCTTGGTTCTTTTTAAATGCGAGGTTCCTCGTCGTGTTGAAATGCGCGTTATCTCAGCGCGTTTGAAATGCGCGTTATCCCAGAGTTCGAGAATTATCCCACTTTCAATAAGTTAAGATAACTTGCATCTCAACAACATATACTCGACCAGTCTTATATTTTTTATTCTGTCGATACACTCTGGATTTGTGCAGTTTTTTATCTACAAAATGTCGAAGAGAAAACGTGTATGTTTTTCTACAAAAAACACTGCGTACGAATCAGGGTTGGGGCGAATTGATTGATTGATTGTATTCAGTAGTACAGCATGTATACAGTTAATAACAAAAATATACATAGAGGTGGCATACTTCAGAACTACATGACTGCACCACAGGGAGATGGCATAGCCACTAGTGGCTGTTTTCCCGCCATTCCCGGTTAAAAAAAGGAAAAAGAAAAAAGGAAAAAAAAGCAGAGAAAGGACGAGAAGAGACAAATGGAAGAAGAGAAATGAACACGAGAAGCAGACGTGACAATCGAGGCAATCCTGACAACAACGTGTTCACTAATAAGAGGGGATTTTATAGCTATACTGCAGATGATATGTTCGACTGGTTTTTTCCGTCATGTGAGAAATCTATTCTATGTTTCCTATGTGCTCCATGTGTCAGCAGGCATAAAGAATATTATTGGAACCCAAGGGACGACATGATGATGATTGAGTTGAAGAGAGAGGTAGCGATGAGATAAACAGAGCTACGACCTACAATCGGGGCATACTGTGATTGTTACAGTTGACATGTGGGGGCGCGGTGGCGTTGCGGTAACCGGTTCTCGTCAGATCACCGAAGTTAAGCAACATCGAGCCCGGTTAGTCCTCGGATGGGTGACCGTCTGAGCGATCGATTCGGAACCCCGCGTTGTGTCCTTGGGCAAGGCACTTAACCCCGATTGTCCACATGGGGGCACGATGACGCCGTGTACTAAGACGTACTGCTCGTCGATGGTGCGCATGTCTTCAACCAATCTAACCCTGCCTGTGCTGCAGTGCGGAGTTACGATGTTGGGGAGCTGGCATCTGCTCGTCGTTGCTCGATGGTTCTCTCCGGGTACGCCGGCTTCCTCCACCCGTAAAACTGTCACGGTCATGATTAATCATTGTGCATAAGTATGTGACCTTAAACGCCAATAAATAAATAAATAAATACAGTTGACATGTAGTGAATATGAACTTAGAAATTGTTCAGTTGTAGCCTTTTTGAATAGTGATCTTGGATAATTTTGAACGGATGGTTCAATATTGTTCCACATCCTAGGGAAAGTATGAATGGGAAGGTTAGCAGAGAACTGGGTCCTCGGTTTAGATGTGCGCAATTTACCTGACTGTCTGGTGTCCATACCAGACGACTTTAGGCATATTTTAAAGCTATTCTCAAAACTTTCAGGTAACGTTTTATTATGCCAATCATGCATAAACAGCTGAACGTGAAGTTTATACAAGTCTGTGAATTTTAAGATCCGGTGGTTTCTAAATAGTGGTCGGTGTGTGCATTGAATTTTTTGTTGGATATGATTCGGATGGCTCTGTTTTGCAGTTTTGTCATTGCTCTTGTGGTCGGTGAGTGCCTCCAGATTTGTATACCGTACAGCATGTGACTGTGGTTTAAAGAGTAATATAATGTTCTCAAGCATTTTTGTGGCAGAATCCTTTTCACTCTATTTATGGCATAAATAGCCCTTGAAATTTTGGAACAGACAACCGAAAGATGATGCCTGAAGTTGAGATTTTCATCCACAAAAATTCCTAAGAATTTGACAATTTTTTCTTCCTGATTATTTGGGATAGGAGTTAAGGTTGAGTTGTAAAGCACAATTTTCCTACTTCCAATAGAGTAACTATTACCCTGTGGATGAAAGATGATGAATTTTGTCTTACTTTCGTTGAGGACGAGTTCATTCGCCATACACTAATTGTTTACCTTGTTGAGTTCGTTGTTAGCTACTTCTATGATTGATTCTAAGTTATTGCCAGCCGTGTAAGTAGTAGTGTCATCAGCATACGATAACATTTTCATAGACGTGGAATTTATAATATCGTTGATATAAATAATAAAAAGAAGAGGACCAAGAATAGACCCCTGCGGAACACCTGTATATATGTCCAGAAAGCCTGAACGGATATTTTGGAATCATACTGATTGACATCTTTCTGTGAGATAATTTTTAAACCAAATGTTCACATGCCCTCGGATTCCATGGACTTCTAACTTTTTAAGTAAAATCGAGTGATTTATGGTATCAAATGCTTTTTGGAGAAGTCTAGAAAAAGAGCTAATGAACAGTCTTTTGTCGGCTAATCGTTCATTTCGCCGAGACTTCTGACAAGATGCCAAGATGCAGTACCGGATGTATTGTTGAATGTGCCTTTCTAAAACCAAACTGATGTTGGTGAATTATCTTGTTATCCCCCAGGAAATGTATTAACCTGGAATACATCAACTTTTCTGATATTTTAGAGAACGTTGGTAAGATGCTGATGGGTCTATAGTTGTAAAATAGTTGTTGATTACCAGATTTGAAAACGGGTATTATTTTAGCTATTTTCATTTTCGCTGGGACAAGGCCAATTGAGAATGAAGGGTTAATTACGTGTGTTAAGGGTTCGGCGACAATATGTCCTCCAAAAATGGAAAAGGTATATGATTTCCTTTACCATTTTTGGAGGACATATTGTCAAGGTCTCTACTCGGTTTTGGGTTTAGTTGTTTAGTGCACTTAATTACTTCGTGTGGAGTAGTTGGCAATATAAAGAATGATTCTTCACTGTTTCTCTCAATATACTCGGAAAACAGACGACAGGAAGGAGGAAATGCCTCAGTAAGTTTTTTGCCAATGTTAACGAAATATGAGTTATATTTGGCAGCTATTGCTTCGGCGTTGGTTATTTCAACATTATCATCGACAAAATGTTGAATACATTACAAATGTATTGAATACGAACATGAATACTTTGAAATTTTATGAATACGAATACGAGTACACAAATTCCAAGTGTAATTGAATACGAATATAAATACTTTACAATGTATTCATGCATACAAATATGAATACTTGAATACATTTCAAATTATTTCCTCCAAATGGATGATAGTAAATTAAATTGAAAAAAGTTTTTCAAGTACAGTACGTGGAGAGTGTATTATTACTAAATCACCCGCAGAGTGGAGATTCCACCCTGCCAATAATTGCAAATTTGTTGCAAAGCATAACTAGCACCAGCAAAGTTTCAGCCAATGGACCTCCGGGTTAAACCCGGAGGTCCATTGGCTGAAACATCGCTTGTGTTTTTTGTCGATATGTACAAAATTTGAAAGTTATAGCTTGGGTGATAACTCCACTCCGCGGGTGATTTAGTTACAATCCACTCTCCACGTAGTGTAATTGCATCAATTATATCAATTCTACATACTGCACTGCAGGGTAGAACTTCTCTATCAAATTTTTGCATGCCATAGAATCAAGAACGCTGGTGTTATGTTTACAATGGCATAGCGGGGGTTCGAACCCACGCCGAGAAAGTTTCCTTCGACACCAACAGCCTAGCGAAACTATACTGAACCACGCACACCACTCGGCCACCGACAGACCACAAATGGAGCATTTGGGGTCTGTCGGTGGGCTCCATTTGGGATCTGTCGGTGACCGAGTGGTGTGCGTGGTTCAGTATAGTTTCGCTAGGTTGTTGGTGCCGAGGGAATCTATCTCGGCGTGGGTTTGAACCCCCGCTATGCCATTGTAAATTGAAAAAAAAAACTAGAATATCTTGGAACATTGTCAATAACATCATACAAATATCAATGCCTGTGGGACCAGCTCTTCAAACTCTAGCTCGTTCCAATGACATCCATGTACATGAAAATATGAAAAAATAAAAAAATAACTTTTGTTCTTCGGAACACTTTGTCAGATAAAGAATTAACTAAACGAAGTTTACATTTAATAAATTATTCAATTACTGTACTGCTGGAATTAAGTTGTAATTTAACCAATAATATTTGGTGGCTTGGCTTCAAACCGAAAGGTTCACTGTTCAATCCCCGCCAGGGGTAACTGTTTTGTGTCCTCGGGCAAGGCACTTTATCACGATTGTCCACACGTGGGGTACAGTGGCACTATGTACTAAGACATACTGTACACCAATGGTGCACTTGTCTCCAACCAATCCTAACCCTGCTTGTGTGGCGTTAGTGTGTTGGGTGTCTGGCAGTTGCTCGCCGTTGTTCATTGGTTCTCTCCGGGTATTCATTCTTCATCCACGCTTAAGACCGTCTGACACGAGGTGACCCTGGCTGTTGAAAGTGTCTTTAAATCCAAATAAATAAATAGAGAGTAATCAATTTGTTTTGAGCGTTACGGTAAATAATTCATCGACAGACGGGACGTGAGTAAATCACGAGGGCGTAGCCCGAGTGATTTACGAAACAGTCCCCTCTCGAGTCCCATCTCGAGATGAATTATTTACCGTAACGCTCAAAACAAATTGATTACTCTGTTTATTACATGACATTTGGAATAAGGAGGTCTTTTACTATAATAATTCAACCCAAACTATTGTCAGATATAATCCAATTTAGTATAAACACGGAAACATTTCTAAAATTAGCAGGACGGAAATACGAAATAGTCCTGTCTCGAGGCGAATTATATACCGTAACTTGCCGTAAGAATGGGTCACTCTCTTTAGTAAATGACATTTTAGACCAAAATGTCTTTCATTAAAAATAATTCAACACAAAATATTCGCAAATGCAACTCGGAAATACTTCTGAAATTAGCGCGTATGAATACATCACTTTCTGTGTCAAATCTTCGATTGGAAATGGCCCAGTTTTATTTTTGTGACTTTCGTTCGATATTTTACTATTTTATGTGGCGTTCCAGTCGCATTTGGGGAATGGCATTCAGCCATAAGATAAAACATTTGTATTTGGATTTTGTCAACTGTGCTAACGAACCTGTTCATAGAGGAAAGAAAGGATTTTTAAAAATATTCAGAAGGAAAATTCATTTTAATTAACTGATGTGGAACTGGAAAACAAAACATCAACAAATCGGTGGGGGCGTGGCTTATATACGTCAGTCGTTCCAAAGTTACTATTGAAGTGACATAATTCACTCGTGACATAACCACTTTTTAATCAACATTAAATTCAATGCAAAACGAACGGAGGAATGTAACAAATAAATGATTCTTCATTGCAACAAGTTCTTCAAACTAATAATGTTTTTTTTTGGTTCTGAACACTGTATTGGGTAAATTAAGGATAACTGAGTTTACCTTTAATCAATATTGCAATTACTGTACTGTTAGAATTAGGTTGTAATTTAACCACAATAATATTTCAGCTCTATCAGTCTGTGCCTTATTTAATAACCCTTTGGCCGGCCGCTGATTTGTCGCTGGTCTCGGATGAGAAGGCCTTGGTTACCCCTGTACTCCCAACTGCCTCCCTGTTCCCACGCTTCTTCTCTCCTCCCAGCACTCGGAGATGAATTGCTTGATGACGTCCCTCGCCCCATTATTCCCAATCTCTCCGATTAGCATATTAACCTTCTCCTTTGAGTCTCTCACTAACCACATGTCCTCCATTCTCCAATCCCACTTCCCCATTATACTCCCAGTAAATCTTATTCTTTTAGACTGGTATTTTTTAGGCATTCTAGAAGAAAGTGTTCCAGGGTCTCCACCACGCCCGAATTACACATCTGCACTCCTTTTCACTGTTTTTCCCAATTTTCCCCCCAGCTTCAGGGACCGCGACCTCAGCTTGAACAACAGTGACCCCTCAAAGGTGCCATCAAGGTACTCTTCAAAACCAGGCTTCTCTTTATCACGCAGGCCACCCAAAGACCTCTTTGATTTGACCCCCTGTCGTCAATTAAGATCCACTTTGCGGCCCACAGGTATAACTTTGCTCTTGCTTATATTTAGTTCGAGTCTCCATTTGCTCCCATATTTCCTAACAATTCCCGGGATTTTCGCTAGCTCCTCTTCGCTTTCTGACACTTGCATCATGTCGTCTGCAAAAAATAGCCTTGGGGTCTTCAAGTCCCCAACAGCTACCCCCTCGTCGCTATGCAGGAGTTCATCTCCTAAACCTTTGATGTACAATGCAAAAAGAATTGGCAAAAGTATACACCCCTGTTTTAGGCCTATCTTCACAGGCACGCGTTTTGTTGTTATGCTACCAAGCTACCAGTACTGTAGAAAAATATGAGATTGGTGTTAATTGGATATTGGAGTTGTTTAGGGATTAGGAATCTTTTCTTTGGCCAGACTGATATCCTTTGTCCTAAGAATAATCTTAATAATTAGTCTTTTATCTAACCATTGTCTTCATCAGGAATCCATAACACACCTGATCATCTGCTAGGAACCAATACGTCCCCTGAGTTCCAATGTGTTCTATGTGCCAGTGGGCACATAGAACACATTGGAACTCAGGGGACCAATTCTTTGAAGTGCAAGACAAAAAATCTATTTATCAATCAGCCTCTGCAGTGAATTAGCCTGCTGCAATTAAAAATATTGTAACAGATATTAAAAAAATAAATATATTCTATTATTAAATATTTTAATTTAATGTTTTCAAATTTTATTTTAATATATTGAAAAAGAGGCACTTCAAATGTACTAGTTTAATTCTTGACTATTCTCTGATATTGATAAACACAATTTCTTTACAGAATACTCTATATATTAAAAATAAGAAAAGTATTCAAAAAGTATTCAAAAGTATTCATGAATACGCTTCAACTTTGACTGTATTCGAATAGAAATACGAATACGAATACTTTGAAATTGCATGAATGGCACGGTGGTGTTGTGTACTAAGGCGTACTGCACGTCGATGGTGCACGTGTCTTCAACCAATGCTAACCCTGCTTGTGTGGAGTTAGTATGTTGGGGAGCTGACAGTTGCTCGCCGTTGCTCGGTGGTCCTCTCCGGGTACTCCGGCTTCCTCTACCCGTAAAACTGTCGTGGTCATGCTTAGCCATTGTGCATAAATATGTGACCTTAAACACCAATAAATAAATAAATAAATAAATTGCATGGATACTGAATACATCCGAATACTTGAAAAAATGTACTGAATACGACGTAATACCGAATACCAATACCAATACCCCAACCCTGGTATGAATATAAGTGTTGGGAACATGATTAACCCTTTACCCAACGTAACAACCAAAACCATCCAGTTTTATTAGAAAAAATTCACCATTCAATTTTTATTACCGTTTCATTTTTTGTCACAAAAACATAGCTTATGAACCCTCATTGGAACGAGCCCGTTCCAATGATGGGTCATAATAAGCTATGTTTTTGACGCAAAAAAATTTTTAAAAAATTAGTGCTTCAAAAATTTTATTTGCAAGTGTCGTCTGCTTTTCGTGTTAGGTAAAGGGCTAAAGCGACGAAGGTTGATTAAGTTATTAGCACAACAAATCGTCCCTTGAGTTCCAATGTGTTCTATGTGCCTACTGGCACATAGAACATATTGGAACTCAGGGGACGAAATATGGAACAACTAAAATCAATGAAAAATCGTTTTTTCAATATTTAGATCGCATTTTGCGATTTTATTCTGTACATTTGCTGTTTATTTTAACCCCACAGTCACAGGGGAGTAATACCGTAAAGAGCTACGTACGTACATCCGTTTTTCGGTCGTTCCGTCCATCCGTTCGTTTTTTCAAGTTGTGCTCTAACTTGAACAATAATTATCGGATTTCTGTTAATTTTGTGTGCTGCTTCATATCGATAATATCTCAGAAAAAGTTCGATAACCACCATTTTCTATTTAAAATTAAAGGAGTTATTGCCCTTTGTTTGTTGAATTTTATTCAAAACTCCTTTGTCCCTGCAATAACTTGAACACTGGTCCTCATATTTAGAAACAATTTTGACAGACTGCCCTGTAAAAATATTCTTTTTGATAAGTTCGATAACCACTTGTTGATAATTTCTCGAAAATTGAGAAAGTTATTGCTCTTTGTTTATTAAATTTTGCTCAAAATTGAATCGCATATTCAATAAAGTATTTCAATAAAGTTTGATATCCTGCTTTGTATTAATACTTTTTTAGACAAATTAAAAAATTTGGACTATTTCTTTAAAATGGATGGAGCTATTGTAGGCCTGCACGGCATTATTCGATAAACCGATACAAACCGGTATTCAAAGCAGTATCAACTGAATCTTGGTGTAACTGCAAAAACATCGGTTCATCGTCACTATTTATATAACAACAATTTAATTTTCAAGATTTCGTGAGTTTTTTTAACCCTTTACCCAACGCAAACGATATCAAAATTTATTATTTTAAATATCATTTTTTTCAAATTTTTCAAAAAATTTCAACAAAACCATATCAATAGGTCTATAAGGAAGAGGAAGGGGAACGTTGTGATTGTCAGAGTAATTTCGCGGCATAAGGCCCCACAAAGTAGATCTTCTTTTTCTCAGACCATGTTTTGTAAAATTGCATGTGAGCGGGCGGTTTTTTGTTTTATTGTTTATTTTTGTAATTATTTCTTAACCCTTTACCTAACATGAAAAGCAGACGACACTTTCAAAACCAATTCTTGAATAACTAGTTTTTTTCATTTTTTGTCTCAAAAACATAGGTTATGACCCCTCGTTCCAACGAGGGGTCATAACCTATGTTTTTGAGACAAAAAATGAAAATATTTTGAAAATTAATTGGCGATTATTGAGAATAGCGCTGGCCGGTTTTGGCCGTTACGTTGGGTAAAGGGTTAACAACAAAAGTTAATGTTCTTGGTTTATTTTATGTTTTAGGCCTCATAATCTACAGAATAGCATGGGTGGTGGTGTATTTTTTCCCTTGGGTGCAAGAAGACTTTGCAGTGCAAAAGCATTGCAAAGCCTTGTTGCACTCAAGGGACAAATTTATCAGTTTTATTAACTTGGGTAAAATATCAGACATAAACCATTTAATTTTTAGTTTTTTAAGTTTGCATTGGTTATGAAAAGAGAGCGTGCCGTAGCCAAAAGGACCATGCGGGGGGTCATGGGAAACAGATTTGTAACTTCGTTAGGTCTAATAAAAGATTTTTTATTCAATAATCAGGTGCTTACTTTTTAACCTATATGCGATTAACAGGCCAAATTTGTACTGAATGTATGTAAAATGGTGTTGTGTTTGTAAGTCATATTCGTTTAACAGGGTTATTCATTTAAGGTCTGTGCAATTAAGTGGGTCAATTTAGCTACATTACCTAAATTTAGACAAGACTCTGGAGATCGAAGGTCGTCGTCGATATAGTCAGCTTCTTGGGAACAAGTGAACTTCAACTAATAGATGTTTTTGCAAACTGGTATGAGATAAATCTATTGAACTTACGATGATTGTGCACAGTGTGAAGGTTTGCTCATTGAACTGAAGGCTAACGTAGAGTGATTTTCCACATACCTTTAGAAATCTCTTATGGTTTGGTGCACGTCCCAGGACTTTTATTACATGACTACCATAATTAGCTCCTCAATACCGATGTAGTTTTCCCAACAAT
This sequence comes from Pictodentalium vernedei, assembly GCA_031216915.1. Lineage (NCBI taxonomy): Eukaryota > Metazoa > Mollusca > Scaphopoda > Dentaliida > Dentaliidae > Pictodentalium > Pictodentalium vernedei. The sequence goes on from CM062294.1 coordinate 107,138,288, forward strand.
TCTAGCTTGCCAGAATATTTAGCCAACGAAAACCATTGCTTCTGAAACTCTATCCAGGGCTAATTTCTCTCTTTTTTGGGGATGTCTCTTAACCCTTTGAATCCTAGCGGACGTTTTTCCGGCCAGCTACATGATACGTCATAACGTCATTAAATAGGATGGCTGTTCAGTGAATGTGTGGGGTAGACCAATCAATATTTTCAACGTGCAGCCCCGAGGCTGCATGTTGAAAATATTGATTGGTCTACCCCAAAATAATGAATATGGACTCTTCTAATTGCTGCTATTGAACTGGCATGGAAGATACCACTAGAGTTCAAAGGGTTAACATTTTTCTTTTCATGTGGTTCCATTTGTTTGCAATGGGATCAAAACCTGGGATGTTTCAAGAACTGCGAATGGTGGCCTGGTGGATAAGTGCGCTGGTCTCTCATGCCAGAGGTCCCGGGATAAATCCCCAGTCGAGGATAGTTCTCGAGGTGTCGCAACACTCTTTGCCAGCATCAACTGTGGGGTTGATGCTGTTACAGCGTGCCGCCCTAATCTGTGGGAATGTAAAAGGGGCTGCCCTTTTGTAGTTGTCAAGAAGAACGAGGCCACGAAGTTGCTGCTACGAAGGTCGTCCCACATACCTGCGCCACCGGGCCAAGGAGAGACGTTAATATAAGTTGCATAACTTGCTCTCCAATCCTTGTAAAACAAACAAGCCAAAAAAAAGAAAGAACAGAACATGAAGCTGCTTTATTGACATTCAATTGGGATATTCCCAAACAACCTCCAGATCGTCGACACAGACTTAGGTGTTCCACCGCATTTCCTGCACACTCCAATGCTTTTCACGCCAAATATTCCTCCAACAGGCAATACTTTTGATAAGTTTAGCAGTGCATTGCAAACAATGCTATTTAAACCATTTTAAACCTTTGAACCATATAGACCACTTTTCCTGTCCAGGAAGCTGATGCGTCATAATTTCACCAAGCAGGATGGCTGCTCAGTGAAAGTGTGGGGTAGCCAATCAATATTTTCAACGTGCAGCCCAAAGGCTGCACGTTGAAAATATTGAATAGTCTACCCCAGTTAATGAATCGCAAGAGGCTCAGTGGTATCGGCATTGGACTTCCAACCAAAAGGTCCACGGTTCGATCCCCACCAGGGGGTGGGGTGCTGCACCGTGTCCTTGCACAAGGTACTTAATCCCGATTGCCCACGTGGGCGCACGGTGGCGCTGTGTACTGAGACGTACTGCACGTCGATGGTGCACTTGTCTTCAACCAATGCTAACCCTGCATGTGTGGAGTTAGTACGCTGGGGAGGCTGAGTTGCACGCTTGCGCGGTGGTTCTCTCCGGGTCCTCCCACTTCCTCCACCCGTAAAACTGTCCGACATGATGTGACCCTGGCCGACGAAAGTGTCATTAAACCCCAATAAATAAATAAACTGTTATGTGGCATAATGAGCGTTAATGTCTGTGACTCAATGTTCGTCTTGTGGTTTTCTAATACAGTTCCGCCTTCAGTTTCTTACCAGAAGGTCTTTGCATTTGAAGTGTTGGTTCTTTTAATGTAGCCCTTGGTATCCATGTACTGTCTGGTGACTTCAGGGTAAAAGACAACTCGGACAAGCAGCTCCCCTTTCTGGTTACCAATACTTTTATTAACCCTTTACCTATCATGGAAAGCAGACGACACTTGCAACAATAATTCTTGAATAATTATTTTTTTTTATGTTTGGTCTAAAAAACATAGGCTATGACCCATCGTTGGAACGAGCTCGTTCCAACGAAGGGTCATAACCTATGTTTTTGAGACAAAAAATGAAAAAATAATGAAAATTAATTGGCGACTTTTGAAAATAGCGCTGGTCGGTTTTGGCCGTTACGTTGGGTAAAGGGTTAAACTGCAAAGTCTTTTAGGAATTCACTAATTCCTAACATTAAAGTAATTCAGCATCAAAATACTTCTTCGCCAATACTAGATTGGCGATATCTTCTATTAGAACAGTACGACCTGTTCTACCCAAAATTTTAAACAAGACAACCGAGTGTGTCTGATTGTTGATGTTGACCGGAGGTGTCTGTTCTGGGGTTCTGCTGGCAGTTATATACACAGTGAAACCTTAATGGCCTTGAGCAGAATTGCGAATTCATGCTCAGTAAGCATCACGAGATCTCGACTAAGGCAGTCAGCAGATCAGGTGATATGTGGCACCCATTGCCAAAAAAGTGCCTGCACCAGTTCGTTCCCATACTCTAACAGGAATCTCCAAGCGTCATTGGACGTCGGTCTGGACGGTGTCCTCTGTTAGATTAATTGTCAAGTTCTTATCAAGTTAAAATTCCTTACCCCCTGTAGAGGAAAAACATCCAATCAAACTTGACAACATACCCAAACGTCCGATAGTCATCACTATCTAGGTGGAGTTTTGATTCCCCTGTGCATGATTGACATATAGAGAGGCCTTTCCTAACATTCGTCAAGCACGTAGCTATGTATTGACACTATTGTACCTATTGGTATGTACATCTGCAAACACATCTGGTGGTTTGCTTAAAACAATGGGTACTTGACTGATAGATGGTAATAACATTGCTTGCAATTCTCACCAGATCTCCAATGCTTCGTAGTGCAACCTAATTTAATATTCCCTTGTTCTGTACGAGTATATTCTGTCTGCCAAGTACTTTCAGTACCTCTTATATTATTTTATTAGAATTTTCTACAGGTTCTAATGACCCCTTTTAATAATTTACCTGTCATAAAACCTACCACTCTAGGCTGAATTTCGCAACAGTTAATAACAGTTAATGAATAGGGACTATTCCAATTGCTGTCATTGAACTGACTTGGAATAAACCCTCAGGGTTCAAAAGGTTAAAATTTTGATTGTTATGCCTCCCAATTATTATAAGAGTGAAAGACCCTCTCGCCAGAAAACAATACGCTTCCCAGTCCCAATTTCACCGTAAGACGTTTGTAGGATTTTGCACATTTGAGATTCAATGGAAGCAATTGGAAGAGTCCATATTCATTATTTGGGGATAGACCAATTAATATTTCCAACGTGCAGCCTTGAGGCTGCACGTTGAAAATATTGATTGGTCTTCCCATCACACTCGCTTAGCAGCCATCCAACTTTATGAAATTATGACGTGTCATGTTCCTGGGCCGGAAAATAAGGCCGCTCCGGTTGAAAGGGTTAAGATGTTTCAGTCCTTTAGGTTTCGTCTGATGAGGCTTTTTGGCTGGAACGCAGCTTTGTATTCCTGAACCTTTCAATCGCCGACTAAGGCCAAACAAAATTAAATAATTGATTGTCAGACGATTTTTTTTAACGAATGAGAGAGGGCGGGTTTTATTTTTATTTTTTATTCCTGATGGAATGGTCGCCGATGCCTAAAATACAGTTGTGAAAGCCTAAAATTAAATATTAGAGCTTCGAATTTGATTTCACTGATAGTTTTCTTTGTAACAGTGATCATACAACCCCAAATCAATATAGAACAACTAAAATCTAGATATAAAATAAGGAGTTTTTAAACTGGTTGATTGCTAGATGCCACAATTAGGCCATCGGGAAAAATGAGGGTACCAGTGCAAAAGCCAACATTTTCCTACCCATGTTTCATATTCAGTAAAACGGAAATAATAGTTTGTTTATGCCTGTTGGTACTCTCCAATAATTTGTAATAAACAATTTTTGATGAACAAATTCAGACCACCAAAACTAATCTTGCTCTCAACCAACAGAATAAATATTTATACATACATATGAGAATCGTGTCGCAGTTCGCGAAGGGAATAACAATACTGTATCAATGTATACGACATATTAGCTTTAGAAACAATAGTTTTTTTCATCAAATTTTCTTTTAATTATTAAACGTCTAAAGCGGGATACAATTTACCGATTATTCGACAACGAAAAATACTAATCGATTTCGCCATGACCATCGATTAATCATGACAGTCCTCTTTGGGGTTTTATGGTGTAGGTTGTTAAACCCCTTTCGATCATGGTGGCGATGTTCTGAGTTTGTCGACATGTCTGCACAGCAAAGGCGGAGAATTTTGGTCAAGTTATAAAGGTAGCTGATCTCCAAGAAACTGTAGTCTGACACTTATTTAAAAGTAGTTAGGTCTAGGGTTTAATACCGGAAACGGGAATTTTTTGGTTCTCGTTTTACATGGCAGTCATAAAGTCAGGAACTTTTCGGTTGACGTTTCTGAGTATCAGTCCCCATACCCAGAAAATTCTTAGGATAGAACTGGAAATCAAAGTTTTGCTTTACGCAACGTTTGATTCTCGAGTCTATTCTATGAATTGTCCGGACATTAACACTTATTTTCAGAACCGGCAATCGGGAAATTCCCGTTCGTGAGATTATACTATAGCTTCAACGGCGATACTTGTCTCGGAAGAAATTGAAATTCGCCGTAATCTCACAAACTATAATACGCGATCAGTGACACTGTGGCCCATGAATTTCCCGGGTATTGACTTTTAGAACCTGGAGCCGGAGAGCTATGAAATTCCCGTTCCCGGTATTAAACCTTAGCTGGGTCATCATGAGTAAGTATAGTCTGCTTCCGGACCAAAGCAGTTCCATTTCAATGGAAGGTTATGAGGAAATTCTGTACGCATCCTCCGAAAAGATGAGCAGTAATTTGCAAAACACATATATTATTTTCGCTTTTTAGAACGTTTTTTTTTAAATGAATTATTGTTAGATAGGATTTTCTTTCCCAGAACTGCCCGTTATTAAGCTTCGCTGATATGACTTCAAACTCGGCTGATATGACACCGATCTCAGCAGATATGAACCAAGTTAGAGTTGCCCTCCTTGATGCGTTATTTGGCGCAACCAATTTGTATCCATCATATTGTTCAGTTATTCGTCGGATGTAATCATGATAATTGGTGCAGGCATGGTTGAGAGGTTTGAAGCAGAGTTTTGTGTGACGATGAATTAATGATGGCATTTATTATTTATTTATATATTGGTGTTTAAGGTCACATACTTATGCACAATGGCCAATCGTGACCATGACAGTTTTACGGGTGGAGGAAGCCGGAGTATCCGGAGAGAACCACCGAGCATCGACGAGCAACTGTCAGCTCCTCAACATTCTAACTCTGTTCAAGCTCCACTCAAGCAGGGTTACAGCAGCTGAAGACATGTGCACCATCGACGTGCAGTACGCCTTAGTACACGGCGTCATCGTGCCCCCATGTAGGCAACTGGGATAAAGTGCCTTGCCCAAGGACACAACGCGGGTCGTCCCGGGCGGGGTTCGAACTCGGAACCTCTAGCATAGAAGTCCAAGATGGCATTTAGTAATGATTAAGTGAGGCAGAGAAGAAAGAAAAGAATTAGAATTCAGAAGAGAAAGCCTGGGTTCGTCGAAGTGGGGGAAGAGGTGGTTCAGCTATCTGCACTTCTCGACTTCCCCACTGAGGAAGTCGAAACGTTTGGATTAGGGCTGTCACGATTTTTTAATTTAAGAATCGATTAATCGTCGCAAATAATAGATAATAATCGATTAATCGTACCTAGGTGACCCCCTCTCCCCCCTCCTCTCTCTGAAGTCGATAAAAAATAAAGTTCAAGTCAGTTGACCTACCTCCGGTAAACAACGAAGACGATCCTCTTTTAGGTACATTCAAAGCTTTGATGTTCTGAACTTTTGAACCGTCAGTGTAATAATCAAGACCGGTCGGCAGTTGCGAAGTTCGCAACTGCCGACCGGTCTTGATTATTACACTGACGGTTCAAAAGTTCAGAGCATCAAAGCTTTGATGAATGTACCTGAACGACAAATGCTTCCAACGGCTTCTTGGGGTTTGACATCAATGTTCGTAACTCTTTACCTTTAGAAACAATAGTTTTTTTCATCAAATTTTCTTTTAATTATTAAACGCCTAAAGCGAGATACAATTTACCGATTATTCGACAACGAAAAATACTAATCGATTTCGCCATGACCGATCAACAATCGATTAATCGATTAATCATGACAGTCCTAGTTTGGATAGCCGAACTAGGGGCGGGAGAGCAGGAAAATTCGAACTTAGTGAAACGAATTAGAAACAATAAAACTCTCAGAAAACTGTAACAGGTCTGGAACTTTTTTCTAATTATTTGTTTTGATTTAATGAAGAAAGTGGGTTTGTTTCATATCGGCCGAGATATCAGCCCTGGGTAACTTAACATCAGTCTTCGACCTTCGTTCACATGCTGATATGAAGTTACCTCGGGCTCACATCTCGGTCGATATGAAACTAAAGTAATAATTCAAAGTTTTTATCAGAGAGATGAGATTATGGAACACATTTGGTAAACAAAATTTTTATCTGACATTTGATATTTGGCGTTTTAAGTTACCACGGTGTACTTCTAAAAACATATCCTATTAGTCTGTGAATTTGAACTTGTTCCTGGAGAAGAGGATGTGCCAAGTATTTGGCACTTGTGTTCGAAAACTCTTTCCAAAATATGCAAATAAAATATGTTTTCATGAATTAAAATAACTTATATTGTAATTCACCAGTTAAATTTGACCTCGATGTTTTTTTCTGAACGCGTAATTTGATTGGCTGAGAGCCGGTCGGCTCCGTGTTCTTATCTCAGGTAAATTCACTCTTACCGTGCTCCAGTTGCCGGAAGAGAGCTCAATTAGAACATGTCTGTATCCACTTTACACTCGACCAACGGCGCTAAACAGCTCCTCTCACAAGTCGAACACACCCCGGTATTGTTTTTTTTTTTTTGTAAATTCGATCATGGAAAATAGACCCAGATCGAAAATGTCATATTTTTGTTTCAAATAAAACGGGTTTGGAGAATTTTTTCACTTTGAACCAGGGCTGGGAGCAATTAGAGTTTCAAACGTTAACGTGTTAAATTATTTTAACAAAATTGAAAAAAAATTAAATAAGTTATTAACGTTTAACTTTGAAGTTTGTTAGGGTGCATCAGGAATGATTTTGTACTCATCATGACTCATCTAATGTGTATGTATAGGTCATCTATTTTTTCGTCTCACTCAGTTAACTGAAACTGTGCCGCATTGTCGACCCTTTCATAGTCATGTCGTGCGTAATTTCTTATATCATAGCCTCAGCAGTCAACATTGCCGCACCTGATATCAATTACCTGAGCAAGACGACTTGAGCGACGCAGAAACTAACAACATCAATAAACATCTGTATGTAGCATTGCGTCATTATCTGGGGTGTCCCAAGCCGAATCGCGCATGCCGATGGCGTCGAATTTTGCGGACGATTTATGCCATCAATTGTGAAAGTGAAAGTAGAGTCAATTTCTACCATTTTAGCAATTCTAATGATAAGGCCGCAGCGATTGTCTTTTTACATGAAAACACCGCTGAATGTTAGGCGGCACGTTGAAAATATTGATTGGTCTACCTCAAAAAATGAACATGGACTCTTCTAATTGCTGCCATTGAATTGGGAATGGGAGATACTACTGTATATTAATGGAGTTAAAGGGTTAATAGTGTACGTAAGTTCAAGCATATTCAAGACCAGAAGTATGTCTTGGGCTTTTGGGGCCCTATTTGGATGATCTCATTTGGATGATCTCATGTGACGTCATAGTCAGGTGACCTAGTGCCGCCATGTTTGGTTGTCATGGTAACCCGCGTGAGCGGCCATGTTGTGACGTCATTCCCATAATGATACGTGGTGTGAGTGCGCATGCGCAACACGTGTTGTTAGGGTGATACGTGTTTCCGTCGTCCATTTTGTATACTGGAGGCCGCCATCTTGGTTTCTATGGTAGCACGTGATTGCTATGTTACCTAAGGCCTACAATAGGACAGGGGTATGTTCGGAGGGTATGTTCGATTGAATCGGAGTATTTTCTGGAACGACTTCCCTGGATAATTACCACAAACAACCCGACAACTTGTATTATTTCGAATTCTTCCAGAATTTTCTGCTTCTGTCTCTATATGCAATAGTTATCGTTTATCTGGCCATGTTCCTTTATTCTAGAGTATAGTCCAGTAGCGTAGAAGAGACTATCAACCGGAACAGTTTACCTTATCATTGCTATATTTAGCAATTTCTGGTCTATTCTTGTTAGTTCTGACCCTATTCTAAGTACTCTTGTTGTTTCATTTATCTAGATTATAACTAACCAATCAGATTGCTTGATTTCCCATAATCTGTATGCACGGGTATCTCCCTTGTGTATAACAAAAGACTATATCCAATCGCCATATCCCATGGAATCCCATAATTTTGCAAAACACCTGTGGCTATGGAATCCCTTTTTTGTCGTATGAGGCTATGAGGGCTATGTAAAAGCCCTCAATGAGTACTCATTTATTATCCCTCATAGCCTCATTGAATTTTGAGGTTATGAGGACCATTAAAAATCCCTCAATGAGGCATAATTTACTACGACTCTTAGTCTCATCTCGGTATTTGAGGATACCCATGGCCTGGTATTGTATTATTCGAGGATACCTATCGAGGATACCTTTTATGGGATACTTATCTGAGGATACTATATAGGCTGTACATATCCATATAGGTCTCTTGCTGGCCCTTAGCATTAATCCACCTGATGCTTTATGTTATCCTATGACTGGTATAGGTAGTATGCAATGCTAGGCATAGGGTTATTGTGGGTAGGGGTACTGCCTGGTAGTTTAGAACGGTACTATAGTATGGCGGTATATACACCTATAGGCCCCTGTTAGTGCTCGGTACTATTAACCAACCGATTGCTTTGTTTTATTATATGGCTGGTATATGTAGTACGTTATGGTAGATCTAGTGATTTTGTGGGGATGGGGGTAATGCTTGGTAGTTTAGGACGGTAGTATAGCATAGGCTGTACATATCCTTGTAGGTCTCTTTCTGGCCCTTTGTACTACTAATCCACCAGATGCTTCATATTATTGAGCGGTAGTCTGGGGTGGGGTCAATGCCTGGTAATACTGAACGGCAGCAGAGTATGGTTGGTATATTCCCCTATAGGTCCCATCCTAACCGTTCATAGTATTAACCTACCAAATGCTTTGTATCATCCTGTTACTGGTAAGGTGGTACGTAATACCAGTAGTTCCTACCTTATTCCGAGTACTCTTGTTTTTCATTTATCTAGATCATTTATATAAATTATAATTAACCGATTAGATTGCTTGATTTCCCATAACCTGTACTTAATCGTACAGAGTTATCTCCCTTCTGCATAATAAAAACCTATATCAATGGCAATATCCCCGGCACCCCAATTTCGGCACCCCTTTTTTGAAAAGCATATGGCCCGACTCTTATCCTCATTTCAAAAAAGGGGTGCCGAAGGCCATATGTTTTTCAAAAAAGGGGTGCCCAATTTGGGGTGCCTTCTGGAGAATCCCTTTTTTCTGAAATGAGGATAAGAGTCGTATTAAAAATCCCTCAATGAGGTCCAATTTACTACGACTCTTATCCTCATTTGACAAAAAAGGGATTCTCCAGAAGGCACCCCAATTTCGGCACCCCTTTTTTGAAAAACATATGGCCTTCGGCACCCCTTTTTTGAAATGAGGATAAGAGTAGTATTAAAAATCCCTCATTCAAAAAAGGGGTGCCGAAATTGAGGTGCCTTGGAGACATACTACTAAGACCAAATCAGCAAAAATGACCGGAATTTATCTGTTATACTACAATTTTATTCATTTTAACATTAAACGTCATTTAACACGTTAACGCAGAAATATTTAACACGTTAACGTGTTAAGGGAAATTTTAACTCCTCCCAGCCCTGACCACGGTGTACTTCTAAAAACATATCCTATTAGTCTGTTGAATTTATTAAATATACTTGTAAAAAAATATTTTCTTCAAAATATGTGAAATGTAGTTTTGAAAAACAATAAATGTTCTATTTATTTTGGCGTATTTATGTACTTTTTTGTGAACAAAACTATAATGTGAATTAGTATTTCAGTTTCAATGTCTATTCATCAAAATCCTTCCACCAGTGGGCCACGACTATTTAATAATTTCGCATAAGAAACAATAGCAGTATATTTTGCCTGGAACTATGGAGTGGACGAATAAGATAAGCATGAGTTCATGTGTCTGTATTCATAGTCCAATTTATTTATTTATTTATTTATTTATTTATTTATTTATTTATTTATTTATTTATTTATTTATTTATTTATTTATGTGTCCTTAAGGTCACTTTCAGCATCTACAGGTACACGCTAAAAACTAAAGTGTTAAAAACTACACTTGAAGTGCTGTATTTAACACTTACTAAGTGCTGAACTAGCACTTTGTTCAAGTGTAGATATCCCAGAACTTGACAGGTGTTACAATAATACCACTTAACAAGTGTAATGTCGCGACACTTGAAAGGAAACAACGCAGTTGAACTCTCGTGCCTAATCCGCGTCATTTGCATTGTGTCCTTTTAATTATGTACCCACCAAGCGCAAATCAAATTATGGAAGAACCACCAATGCTAGACACATGGGAAGTGCCATCCATTCAAGTTTCAGATGTCTGACGATTGTAATGTCTAAGTGCTTAAAGCATTGCACTTTGAGTGTTAAAATCAAACCCTAAGAGTTAGAATGGGTTTAACACCTTGAAAGTGTCAGTTTTAACATTTTATAGTTTTCAGTGTGTACGGTTACGTCGTTCCAGCATCTCAAAGATGAAGGTAAGTCAATGGTTTACACCTTTTCTACTGATTTTAGGAGACTTCATACCCAGACGTTGATGTCCGGATTATTTTACTTGTAAAACTGAAGTTGTTTACATTATACAGAGACGGCTGTCTTCCCCCGCGGTTCCTCGGGGATCCTAGCCGTATAAATCATTCTCTACACCAACTGATGTATAGAACAGTGGCAAAAACTGTCAAGTCTTGCGCATATGCTCAAATCTTGACAGTACTGTTGTTGGCACCAACGAGTGCATTTGATAATCTAGTGTGCTGTGTACAATGGCAAGGGAGTTTATAGATGGTCTTGGATCGGAGGTTGTAGTAACCAACAAGGCACTTAATCCCGATTGCCCACATGGGGGCACTGTGGCGCTGTGTACTAAGGCATATTGCACGTCGATGGTGCACTTGATTTCAACCACTGCTAACCTTGCTTGTGCGGAGTTAGTTTCTTAAGGACTCTGACAGTTACTCGCCGCTTCTCGGTCGTTCTCTTCCAGGGCTCAAAATAAGCGGTGTCGCGTCGCTTTTTGCTATGCAAAACTTGCAAAAAGCTACACATTGTTCACTTATGTATAGCATTTTGCGATACAAGATAATCAACTGCAGTTGATTATCTTGTATCGCAAAATGTAAATGAAAATTTGCAAACAAATTTGAAAACTAGTTCACTGATGCTTTACTTTTGATTGTGGAACATTCCAGGCATAACTCAGATTAACTCTCCATCAAGCATCATTAGCGACTTCATATGTAAGATGAATTCTATTTGTTTAAATTCTTCCTGTTTTTACAACATTTTGCATAAAATGTCCATTAAAAATAACTTCAAGCCCATCAAATTAAAAATCCCAACTTCCATTTTGAAAACTCTATTAAACAACCAAGATGCCATTTGAAAACATCCAAGTCCATGCAACCCTTAAAGGCAGTTCAGTTAAAAAAAAACATAGTAAATGTTTCATGTGTTGCAGATCATTTGGAAATGCCCAGAAATGGATGGAAACTATTCTATCTACTTAGAAGAATTCAATACAAAACAGCATAACATAACTCTGGTATACAAAATAGCTATGAATTTTTAGCTGCGACTAGCAGCTCTATAAGTCGCAATGTCGGTCTGCCTGTCGGTCTGTCTGTCGGTCGATCGGTCGGTCGGTCTCTCTGTGACCAACGAGTTTCAAAACTCAATAACTTTTGAAATACGTGATGGAATGATTTTATATTTGGCATGTAAGTGTATCTTATGGATGTCTAGCCACTGTTCAATGCATGTGTTGTTCCAAGAATTTTTCATGGAGTTATGGCCCTTGATGAACTTAGAATGTCGGTCGGTCTGTCTGTGACCAACGAGTTTCAAAACTCAAAAACTTTTGAAATACTTGATGAACTTAGAATTTTGTGAAATTGCACCACCCGTCGCAGCTACGACGTCGATGTCGCGATTTTCACAAAATGCTATTCATTTTTTGGAAATGTGTAGCATTTTGCTACGCAAAGAAAAAAAGGTTATTTTGAGCACTGTTCTCTTCGTGTACTCCGGCTTCCTCCATCCGTACAACTGTCCGGGACGAGGTGACACTGGCTGTGGGAAATGTCATTAAACACCAATTAACAAAAATAGTGAAATTAAAACTCAACAAATGCGGAATGTTTTCAATAAAAATGGTTTCTGAAAGCTAATTCATAGCCATAAATACTATGCAACATGGATCAATGAATGTTTAGTTATTTGCGGGATAATAACGTTACATTGTTTCTTGATCTACTGGCCCACCAACAGAAACATCATTATATTATTTAAAAATCAATTCTACTGACGGCAATCACGTTAATTTTATACGAAACAACGATCGACACAGGCGCCTTTTCTTCCACAGCAACTGGCAAATCGATTTGAGAACAATTGGCCCAAGAAAAATATTGTCACATCAAAAGCGTTCCTTGGTGCACATGCATGGAGGGCTTGTTGAAAAGATTTTGCGCAAAATAGAATTTGATCTCTCCCCCCCCCCCCCCTCCCTCTCTCCCTCTCTCCTTCTTTCCTTCCCCCTCTACCTTTCCCCCTCTCCCTTTCCTCCTCTCTCTCTCCTCCTTTCCCTCCCCCTCCCTCTCGCCTCTCTCTCTCCCTCTCCCCCTCCCCTCTCTCTCTCTCTCTCTCTCTCTCTCTCTCTCTCTCTGTTTCTCTCTCTCTCTCTCTCCCTGGAGGTTTTCTCTCCCCTGTGATGTTTTTTCCATTGTTTCTCACATTCCCCTTCTATCCGTGTCCGTCTCAAGTTGTCAAGCATTTTCTCTTTTCTCTCCTCCCTATTCATTCCTACTCTGTTTATGACAGTTCCTTTATTTTCTACTTTCTCGTTCTTTTTTCTGACCAGAAGCAGCATGGGAGTCGGGAAGATGCCCGATTGGGGGTATATACTTCACTCCCCCCCCCCCCCCCCCCTTCTCTGTGATGACTGAAGTCCTGACTGACCAATATTCCAACTACATCATGTAGTTGGCAATTCGTCGGGATGACAGTTAATGATCTGAAACCTATAGCACACGACTGCTTTAGCCCAGGATATCGGCTCTCATGATATCATGGACTAAAGCAATCGAGTGCAATAATTCTTAACCCATTCTGTATTTATCACACATCTTCCATGTAAAAACCAGTCTACACGAAAATTGAACTAAAAACATTTTTCAGCTGGATAATTGCTGCGTTTCCATCGTTGCCAACGGGACATCACTGTTAGTTGTCGGGATACCAACCCTAATTTGCTTTTTAATTTTTACGGCATTCAATTGGTCGAAACCAATTTATACCTATCAATGTTACGGTCACGATGATCGAACTTCAAATATTGACTAAACTGTGGGGAAGAACACAAGAAAAAGTGTTTAAATAGCCAATACGTTTAGCACACTCTATAGTAATATGACCAGTTATGGAAAGTATTTGTCAAGGAACAAGCAATCAGAATGTTATTTTTATTTTGTAAATTTTTTACTCGAATTTGATTGTTTAAATATCCCGGGTAAACAAATCTAAATGAGGAACTTGGAATTTCCAATCGATCTAGACTCCGGTGCATTCGACCAATGACTGGCGTGATTTATTTAGACGGGTTCCTTCTCTGTTTACTTTGGAAACGAAATCGAACGTGTTTTGTATCATCACATGTGCGATACAACTTTATTTTTCAGTGGAAATCCCGTATTTTACATTAATAGGTGTGTGATAAATAGATATTATCATAACAGTGTGTTGATCCGTGTCGTAGTATCACGTCGAGTTGAGGTGGCCAGATTTTCGGATCACAAGAGCTGCCGCTGGCCACCTCAACGAGACGTGATGCGACGGCACGGATCAACACACTGTTATGATGATATGTTTATCATATGACATGTTTCGATGTCAAATTCACCCAAATTTGCCATTTTAATTAATATGCGGTGAAAAGCCGGTTACAAAATAGCAGACGAAACAACAACGACTTCCCTAATTACGAAAACTATTCCCGGAAACTCTCGGATATATCCGTGGGAGTGTGATATGGATTTTTGATTTCCGTTAGAGTATGATATGGACTTTTGATCCGGAAAAATCTCACCCGGTGTGATACAACAGTTTGGAAAACATCGTCAAGCAGTAGTGATATTTAGGGTAAAAATGTCATAGTCATATGATAAATAAAATATATATGTAGTAGACGTTACGCAACTTGTTATTTAATTAACACGTACCATACAGGTACTCGAAATTGGTCATGCTAGGTCCCCAACAGGTCAGTTGGGGTACAACAGACCTCCATTTGTATGACCGACTGTGTGTCACACACGTTCAAGTATCAAATTTAGTCTTTTAACCCTTTACCCAACGTAACGGCCAAAACCGGCCAGGGCTTTTCTAAAAAAATCGCCAACTAATTTTCATTATGTTTTTCATTTTTTGTCTCAAAAACAAAGGTTATGACCCCTCATTGGAACGAGCTCGTCGAGCTCGTTCCAATGAGGGGTCATAACCTATGTTTTTGAGACACAAAATGAAAAAAAAATTAGTTATTCAAGAATTTTTTTTGCAAGTGTCGTTTGCTTTTCATGTTAGGTAAAGGGTTAAAAAAGCATATGATTATCAGCAAAAGAGAATTGATCTCTTAGACTCCAATCTTGACGAAAATGTCCCGACTGGAAAATTACAGGGGGAGGGGGTGGGGGCGTCACCCCATACACCCCCCCTAGTTACGCCCCTAAGCACCAATACAATGACGATTTTTCAACCAAACATAATTCTCCCCCAATCATATTCATCTACATTTGATTCCGTAGTTAGTGTGTCAGTGTAACCTGTAGACAGTATGTTGTGATATATTTACATTTGGTACTTTTAGCCGGTGGGTTGGCATTAAGGCTCTCTGGAAATTGCGTATTCGTATTCATCCTACACAAATGTGTATCCGTCGCTGCACAATGCTTGTCGTTTTACATTTCTTCCAGTTTCCCACCCTCCATATTGAACCTTGTGATAACAACACAGCTGATTTCGATAAAGCGATAAAGATCCTTGATCACCTTCTGAATATTTACGACCGTCGGTTATCATAGATTCCGCAGCAGGAATACTAGCCTCAATAATTTATCACATAGGTATCACCCCATCCACTCCCTTCAGTTACGCCTCGGGCTATAACGATATGCTTCCCTAACAATAATCAATCTGCACGATACGATATGTATCATGATACACGTGTTCTCTCATGGCATGAAATTACAACTATCAAATACCTTGAACTACATGTTTTCATTTCCAGTAGCTTCCTTTTATTACACATTTATGAATACACGATTTAAACAATATGTAAGTTCTCAATGCATTTACCATTGGCATTCAGTAATTTAAGGTTTTGATTTTATGACCCGTTTACCGGTGCTTTTGTCCTCTCAGAAAATATAAATATGTTAAAACCATTTAATCCCTTTAACGACACTTTCGGGTGATGATTTGGTTGATAACTCCACTCCACGGATGATTTAGTTTCAACCCACTCTCCGCTTACTGTATAGTCTGTTTCCGGCTCGATCAGCACGTGTAGATCATTCTGTTAACCCTTTACCTAATGTAACGGCAAAACCGGCCAGCGCTATTCTCAAAAATCGCCAATTAATTTACATTATTTTTTTCATTTTTTGTCTCAAAAACATAGGTTATGACCCCTCGCTGGAACGAGCTCCTTCCAACGAGGGGTCATAACCTATGTTTTTGAGACAAAAAATGAAAAAAATTAGTTATTCAAGAATTATTTTTGCAAGTGTCGTCTGCTTTTCAGGTTAGGTAAAGGGATAAGGGTGTTTGATGATGATCTTCGTGCAAGTACAGTCTGCCGCTCGCCATTCTTGGACTCTGACTTAATGAGGCCCTTACCGGCAAATTTAGTCTGTCTCCGGCTTTTTGTAGACTGGTTGTTTTTTTGTGCATTGTCTCCAATGGTTCGACGTCCCCTCCATCAGTCGGAGCTCTAAAATCCACAAAAGTGTCGCGGCCGATTTCGGCTGAGCGTTGATTAGAAATTTAGATTCCGCCAAGACGGGACAAGCCAAATTGGGGTGTCATGGTGGATCGGATAAAATCACCCCGTGTGTACTATATGTTTACCATATAAACCACCAATGCGCGATCCAATATCTCAATTGTAAGGGTATATCGTGCATTCTGTCTGGTACAATATCTGATATGGCGGCTGTGACAAGCAAAATTTAGTGTGCCTTGACATAGAACAACAAGAGTTCTTTTGTTTTACATCGAATGATGGGCTTCACAAAATGACGTCAGAGTTCTACTGTGGTGTCACTGTAGGGGGAGAGCTCAGGAAAACTGACTCGTGCGATACAACCGATATATTAACCCTTGAATGCAACACTGAGTTGCTGAATGGAATCGTCCTCAAAAATATAATTTAACGCAAGTGCTCCAAGTGGCTGAAACTTTGCTTGATATTGTTATGCATTATCGGAGAAACAGACTGTTGTTGTATGCGTTAAAATTACACTCCAATAGTGTTTTAGCGATAATCCACTCTCCGTTTAAAGTATACGCCTGTGCGATTCCCTGGAAAGCCGGGATCTCTATATTGCTATCTGGGACCGAGTGTTCTACCCTAGGGTTTATTGCTCCTCAGTTCTGTGTCCGTTTGTTGACATATACACGACAGGCTAAAGTTGACTATAACCTCATACTTGTCTTTCAACCATGATATAGCCATCGATGCTGAAAGTGACCTTAAACGCCAATAAATAACTAACTATTGTACAGGAATCACCTCACATATATTTCTCCATCATACTATACTCTCCCAAAAAAGAAAGTGTGCATGCTAAAAAATAACACTAAAAAAGATATATATCATTTTCATTCATGGAAATTTTATTCAATCACAGATGAATCAATTTGTGATCAACACAAGAAATTTCATAACGCTACGACGAATACTCTTGGTGCCATGGAGAATCAAAGACACTAAGGGTCAAACACAAAAGTCACACACTCAACATCTGGTATGACCTCCATCTGCATCGACTACTGCTGTGCATCTATGCCTCATGGAAGCGAACAAGTTAGCATGGAAGTGGGTTAGGGTAGGGTTAGGTTAGGGTTAGGTAGGATTAGGGTTAGGGTTAGGTTAGGTAGGGTTAGGTTAGGTTAGGGTTCGGTTAGGGTTAGGGTTAGGGTTCGGTTAGGTTAGGGTTAGGGTTAGTTTAGGGTTAGTTTAGGGTTAGGGTTAGGGTTAGGTTAGGCTAACCCTAACCCTACTGTACACCACTGCAGTCGAGCACGATGATGACATAACGTCAAAATCTGACGAATTGCAGGTCTTCGAGGACGTAAGCCGTATTCTCTCAGCCAGTTGATTACTGTTTGAGGATGTGTCCGTCTCAGGTTAGGGATGTTCCTGGCTGTCGTCGTTGCCGTTTGTTGCCAGTTCCGGAGATGGACGACACGGATATACCGATCTTGTGCAGGGGTGGTAACTCGGGGTCTCCCGGAGCGGGGTCGGTCTCGAACGTCATCATGTTGTGCATGTCGATGGACTAGCCCGCCTACAGTGTTACGGTGGCAGTTCAAATGCTGGGCAACCTCTCTGTGTGTTCTGCCAGCTCCAATCATACCCAGGGCAAGGAGACGTTGATTCATTGTCAATCTTGGCATGCTAATGTGGAATCGTTTTAACAGCAGCGCAAGTGTGAATGTGAACGATAGGAAGGCCTTAGTTTAGTGTTTAAATACCCAAGGATTCACACTGCTGCGTGAATTTTCAGACTCTCCACGTGCAAAACATGCCTTTTCACAAACGTGTAGCACGTCATTTAACGTTAATGCAATTTTAACGGGGAAAGCTGTTTTTGTGTTCAATATAACTTATTCATGAACAGGTTAACACTCTTTACACCTACGAAATTATTTTTTTGGAGTTTGATCAATTTCTGCAATGCACACTTTCTTTTTTGGGCGAGTATATATACACTCAAAATCTAAATCTAAGAACTTCCCAGTCCAGCAATCCCCACCTCCCTCAATCAAGGCAATTCCATGCTTTTTGTTTAAAGGCATGCTGCGAATGCGTTCATTATGTGCACTCAATCCGTTTTCAAATATATTCGTGCTACTATTGTTAATATTAGTGTACACTATTTTAAAACCTCATCAACGCAAGGAAGAGCGTTTGTTTTATTTACTGGCAAGTCTCGTTAACGAGATTGAGATCGACTAACGATTAGTTAGTTATTTCAGTATCTCTTTTCTCTTCTATAACGCTTTGTTCTAACATCTCAAGTGCGTTCATAAAACGTGGTACTCCAAAGTTAATAGGAGAGTTTCATTGTTCTGTTCGGTTTCTATTGTTTAGTATTGAAACAGTTCAACCGAGAACTATTTATGTACTCCAGTGCAAAATATTCCAAAGGTGAATCTGGAATATAAGTAGGGAGTGGTTCCAACTTAAAACTGCATTTTAATGAGTTTGCGCTTCTGGTACTTTCAGTGCTGGCTACAGCTGCAGCTCCAATAATCTGTATTATAAGGCACTGCATCCAAAATGCATGGCATTGCGCATGCTAGAGATGGTGGCAAATTGCCACCATCTCTAGCATGTACAATGACAAACGAAAACTTTTCTGGCAACAACCCGACCCCAATAAGGCACTGAACTCAATAACGGCTGAGCTATCTTCGTGTTAACCGTCAGTAAATTCTCTGTAACCTGGAGGACTTTAATTAGCACTGCACAGTAGGAGTCTTTGCAGTGGTCACCAAACGAAGACAGGTCAGCCTCTTTATCATTGATTCCACTTCAGGAGTACTTGTCGCAATATATATTCCAGGGAATGACACCACTCCGTTACATATCAATAGGCAATGGCAAAGGCTTTAAAGATTGGAGGAAGCGGTGGGTGGACTTTCCCTAGTTTGTCGGGAGTTTAGAATTACTTAACTTTCACGGTGATCCATTCACCCTGGAAGTAATTAACAATCGTTAATTACAGTTCAAGTGGTTTTATCTTTCAGACATTTGGTTTTCAGAAAATTATCAAGCTTAGAGAAGGGATACCATGGAGAAGCTCGCGACTACGGAGCGCCCGGAATTTATTTATTTATTTATTTGGATCAACGACACTTTCGACAGCCAGGATCGCCTCGTGTCGGACAGTTTTACGAGTGGAGAAAGCCTGAGTTCCCGGAGAGAACCAACGCGCAACGGTCTGCAACTGCCACACTCCCCAACGAACTCACTCCACACAAGCAGGACAGGGTTAACATTGGCTGACAAGTGTGCCATCGACGTGCAGTACGCCTTAGTACCCAGCGCCACCGTGCCCACACATGGGCAGACGGGATTAACCCTTTATCCAACGAATCGCCCGCATCCGCCCGCGTAATATGCAAATTC
The DNA here is from genome assembly GCA_031216915.1 of Pictodentalium vernedei. Classification (NCBI taxonomy): domain Eukaryota; kingdom Metazoa; phylum Mollusca; class Scaphopoda; order Dentaliida; family Dentaliidae; genus Pictodentalium; species Pictodentalium vernedei. Next base: position 107,157,911 of record CM062294.1, read on the forward strand.
AGCAGTTGAAAAAATATTATTTTTCAAAAAATTTCAACAAAACCATATCATGTGACCCCTCGTTGGAACGAGCTCGTCTACCTCGTTCCAACGAGGGGTCACATGATATGTTTTTGTTGAAATTTTTTGAAAAATTAAAAAAAAATGGTATTTAAAATAATAAATTTTGATATCGTCTGCGTTGTGTAAAGGGTTAAGTGCCTTGCTCAAGGACACAACTCAGTTACCCTTGGTGGTGACTGAACCTTGGGCCTTTCGGTTTGAAGTTCAATTCCGTAACCACTGAGCCACCGCGCTCCCCAAAGGCGTCCGAAATAAATTAGCAATTAATGGCACTCGGCGATGTTTTTCAAAATCGCTAATTGCTGTTGGACATTTTCTGGTCGCATCTCGTAGCCATCTACGCCACTGGGAGCAGACCAAAAGTAAATCCACGGCAGTTGATAAAGCGTCACTAGTAGCTTTCTAGTAATCTGTCATGGTTTATACAATAACATTGCCATGGCCAAGACTGCTACAGTACGTGGAGAGTGGATTGCCACTTAAACACCCACGGAGTGGAGTTTCCACCAGACAATAACTCATTGTCTGTGAAAGAGCATAGAATGCCAAGCAATGTTTCAGCCAATGGACCTCCTGGATGTTTTACTGGATCAAGCGTTTTGATGGTGGTACCTGGTTTAAGCATTCTGGTGATGGTTGTGATGGTGGGGATGTTACTGCTGTTGGAATTGAGGTGAAGGCCACTTGAGGTTAGAGGAAGAATGGAGTAGATTTGTTTATTTATTTGGGTTTAACGACACATTCAACAGCCAGGGTCACCTCGTGTCATTTACATTTTTACGGGTGGAGGAAGCTGGAGTACCCGGGGAGAACTAACGAGCAGCGGCGAGCAACAGTCAGACTTCCCAACGTAGTAACTGCACACAAGCAGGGTTAGCATTGGTTGAAGACAAGTGCACCATCGACGTGCAGTACGCCTTAGTACACATCGTCACCGTGCCCTCACGTGGGCAATTGGATTTATGTGTCTTGCCCAAGGACACAACGCGCTTGCCGCAGGTGAGACTCGAACCGAGGTCTTCTCGGCTTGCAGCTGCATCTCTACGCTGCATCTCTACCTACTGAGCCACCGCACTCCCGAATGGAGTAGATAGTAACAAGGACTGCTAAATGTTTAGCTTGAGAGACTCTGGAATATTGTCTTTTAAATGTTGAGAACATCGATCTAATAGACTAAGGTTCACTGGAAGTATAATGAATAAATGGGACGGGAAGATGAAGGATATAAATGGATAAGCAGGGCACGAAAGGGCGGGCTGGTATGCTAAATAGAAAAACCACGAGGGATGAAGTAAGGCATTTAAAGCGTGTCTATTGGCAAGTACCAACAAAGATGATATAGGATCTCTAACGAATTCCGATTCTAAACAAAATTTATGAAAGGTGCTCACTCAAGTCGATTTCAGCACGTCGTGTTTTCATTCTGAAAGGCTTGAATCAAAAATGGCCCTTCTCATTGACATTTTTCGCATGGTCGTAAAGTATAGAATGAGGGTTGTTTATCATACAATTCCGTCCTTTGGGCAGTAAATGAATGATAAATAGAATATCTAGCAGTCAATCAGAAACATTTTAAGATCCATTGTTCTGAGGGTCTGTTGTTGGAATCTGCATTTGGATTTCGTTCTTGAGTGCGTCAAGGCGCCATCTATAATACTGAAGCAGATGACGCCTTGATGCATTGCAGATGGCAACTTGGTGAAATGCGATGTCGTCTTGATGCATTGCCACGCCACTTTGTATTTGGAACCCTTTCGGTCGTGAAGAGATAACGCTATTTTGCTCCGTCGCTTTCTTTTCCATTACCATTTTCTGGCACGGCGCACCTTAAAATTGTGAAACATTACCCTTGTTTTTCTTTCCAATGAATTCACTTTTAAAATGATAAAATCTTCTCTTTGCTTTCCCAAAGCTTGCAGTGAAGCCAGTATGTAGAAGTCCAGTGGCGTAGGGGATGAGCCCACAGGGCCCGCATTGCGGAGGGGGGGGGGGGGGACTAGAAGGACGTCCCAACGCTGGAAGAAAGAGAGAAAGAGAGAGAGAGACTGTGTACCAAATACACATAATTTCAAACTCTCACTTCCACACGACGTACTCTTTGTAGTCTATGTATTATTCTTTTAACCTTTTAACGTAACGGCCAAAACCGGCCAGCGCTATTCTAAAAAAAAGCCAATTAATTTTCATTATTTTTTTCATTTTTTGTCTCAAAAACATAGGTTATGATCCCTATTTCTCCTACGAGTGGTCATAACCTATGTTTTTGAGACAAAAAATGAAAAACATTAGTTATTCAAGAATTATTTTTGCAAGTGTTGTCTGCTTTTCGGGTCAGGTAAAGGGTTAAGTGAATGCTACATCATTGTAACTGATAGGGGTGAGAAATGAACAATATACATACAGGGTGCCTCTCAAGTCACCCATGTTGGGTGGGGGGTGAATCTTAAATCATGTAATGAAAAAATCTACAGAGTCTTACTTTTAGAATCGATCCTATAGTCTGTACCTTCATTTAATTTATGGCGTGAGTACTACGTGAAATCCTGTATGCTGTGCACGGTAACAACACTAAATTTGTTCCCATTTTAAAGGCAACCACCATTATGAAAGGGCCCCGTCTTTATCTCGCGGGGGGCCACAAGATTTTCCGCTACGCCACTGATTAAGTCTAATTCATAAGAGAAGTTAAATATTTTCTAAAAGTACAACTAAAACAGAACAGAATCTTTTTTAAAATAATACCGACTGAGGGTTATGAATCACTGGCAGGTGAATGTCATGAAAATAAGTCAGCACATAATATAATCCCTTGAAAAAAATCATTACTGGTGTTTAAATTGGGCTTTTTACGGGTATTACATGCGCCATCCACCCCTCCAATTACAATCATACACCTCCACTCGCACAAGCACACGCACAACAACTCACCACATATACATTCCAAACATACACACACACACACACACACACACACACACACACACACACACACACACACACACACACACACACACACACACACACACACACTCACTCATTTACACGGTCAGTCCACCTTTTCCATTTTTTGGAGTATTTATTGTTCTTCGTTGTTGCTAACCCCAACTAACCCTAACCTGTACCACTCAAATCAAAAACAAAGGGAACTTTGTGAGCTACGTCAGTTTCGAAAGAAAACCCAACGCAGCACGTAACTTTTGTTGTTTTATACCTCTCAAAAACGACAAAACTAAGCCACCGGATCATTCTACACGCAACGCACACCAACACAAACAAACGCACCATTATTGGTTGCTTTTGAGATAATTCCTTTGTCCTTAAATGGTTAGGGCTTTTGTTGGCAACAAAAGAAAATCACTAAAGAGTCGATTTGATGGAACGTCCGTCCTTCCACCCGGACTCTATTATTTCCAACTAGAAGTTTGTTCATGCGATAACATGAACAATAGTTATCGAAATCCCATTAAATATGATGTGGTACTTTTTCACCAATGTCTTGGATGAGTTCGTTAACTACAGTGAAAATTCGGAGAGTTATTGCTCCTTGTTCGATGAACTTTGCACCAGAGTTCATTGCTCATATAATAACTTGAACAGTAAACATTAGATTTCAATACATTTTGAAATGCTGCTCAATAATAAAATAGCCTTGAAGTAGTTGAAAAACCATTAGATTTCTTGAAAATCGGTAGTTACTTCCCTTGCTTTATTCTGGTATTCCTGTTCACTTCAATTTTTATGAAAAGTAAACATCAGATTTCAGTAAATAATAGATTTTGATATTCTGCTTTATATTAACCCTTTACCTAACATTAAAAGCAAACGACACTTGCAAAAAAATGTTTCGAATAACTATTTTTTTTCATTTTTTTTTCTCAAAAACATAGGTTATGACCCCTCGTTGGAACGAGCTCGACGAGCTCGTTCCAACGAGGGTTCATAACCTATGTTTTTGGGACAAAAAATGAAAAAATAGTGAAAATTAATTGGCGATTTTTTAGAATAGCGCTGGCCGGTTTTGGCAGTTACGTTGGGTAAAGGGTTAACATTGTTTTAGACAGTTTCAATAATTATCGTGATTTGTCGAAAATTGAGAGACTTATTGCCATTTGTCACATCCAGTTTGAACGTTTGTTATTTAATCCTTTACCCAATGTAACGCCCAAAATTATTCATGTCCCATACTTTCCGGACGAAATCACAATCAAATAAAACGCAAAACACATTTTGCAGGTAACCGTGTAAGCGGACTAGCCGTCTGTCTTTTATTTTCACCAAATTTAACAACACAATGAAATAAAGTTTGCTGTTACGTGGCCGTCCAGGAAAAACCATAGATAACCTTTCAAATTATTGTCATTATTATTTTTTTAGAAAGGAATAAAACTATGGAAACCTGTTATCCGAAACAAGTGCCAGGCGTAACTTATAGTGTCGGATATACACTGTAAAAACTCTGCAAGGATACATCTTTCTTGCACATAGTTAAAAAAACACATGTGACGTAATAAAAAAGAAGAAGAAGAAAAAAAAAAATGTGTTGGTTTTAGAAGATAATCGTAAACCAGATATTAATTGGTTAGTCTAATGCGTTCGCTGAACACGGCTAGAATAATCATTCCTCATAACTCACATTCAAACCTGAATGATTACCGCCAGTGTGGCCATTGGCTGACAACATCACGTGACAGCAAACATTCTCCCTGTTATATTTCTGTACAGGAAACGCCTGAGACATTATTTTTTCTGTCTTTACTTCGAATCGCAGAAAACTACATTTATTATTTATTTATTTGTGTTTAAGGTCACATACTTATGCACAATGCCTAATCGTGACCGTAAAAGTTTTACGGGTGGAGGAAGCCGGAGTACCCGGAGAGAACCACCGAGCAACGACGAGCAAATGTCAGCTCCTCAACATTCTAACTCTGTTCAATCTCCGCTCAAGCAGGGTTACAGCGGTTGAAGACATATGCACCATCGACATGATATACGCCTTAGTACACGGCGTCATCGTGCCCACATGTAGGCAAGCGGGATAAAGTGCCTTGCCCAAGGACCCAACGCGGGTCGTCCCGAACGCGGATCGAACTCGGGACCTCTAGCATAGAAGTTCAACAGTCTACCACTGAGCCACCGCGCTCCCCAACGCCCAAAACCGGTCAGCGCTATTCACAAAAACCACTATTCAGTTTTCATTATTTTTTTCATTTTTTGTCTCTTAAACATAGCTTATGACCCCTCATTGGAACGAGCTCCTTGAGCTCGTTTCAATGAGTGGCCATAAGCTATGGCTTTGACACAAAAAATGAAAAAAATTTAGTTATTTAAGAATTTTGTTTGCAAGTGTCGTCTGCGTTTCGTGTTAGGTAAAGGGGATACGATAACGTGAACAGTAACTATTAGATCTGAATAACCTTTCCTAGGGAGTTTCATATTAATATTGTCTTGCAGGAGTTCGAAACCCTTGGTGATTTGTTGAAAACTGGGAAAGTTATTGCTCTTTTTCAAGTTTCGCTAGCAATTTAATGATTGTATGAAAATTATTTATCAGTTTTCAATACTCCTCAGTTATTCGTCACACTTCTGCTAATGCCATCGTTCATCAGAGGCACGAGTGGATTTGCTTCATATTGCGAGAATTTTTTCTATCTTTTTCTTGGAATGAAGTATGAAGTGTCAGTTAGCCTTCCCTGCTCACCTCTCAGTGGTAATCGACGTGAGGATATTTCAAGAGTTTTTCTCTGAACAATGTAAACCAACAGACTTCCCATAAGAGCTGAAACGGTTAACCGATTAATCGATTAACCAATGATCAACGTCTTGATCGATCAAAAAGTAACTGATCGATTAACCGTTATTTTGAACTTCTGCATTACATGGGTTGACAAAGGAACAAAGTTGCTCCAAAACAGACAAACATGGTCACACTGACTCACATCAATTATATGAGACAGAGTAAAGCATGCAAGTTACGTGGCCACATACATGTATGATAATTATACTGTATCGGTAACTGGAAATAGTCATTCTTAACTCTTTACCCAATGCGGGTAGCAGACGATACATGCAAAATAAATTCTTGAAATACTAAAAAATTTCAGATTTTGTCTAAAAAAATATAGCTTATGACCCCTCATTGGAACGAGCTCAATCAGCTCGTTCCAATGGGGGTCATAAGGTATGTTTTGAAATAAAAATTGAAAACGTAATAAAACTAGAATTGCGATTTTTGTATATAGCGCTGGCAGGTTTTTTCCCGTTACGCTGGGTAAAGGGTTAATGCTGTAAATCATCAACGGTACGGCAATTATTCAGCTGCCTATTAGGACAAATGATTAATCGGTTAACCAAGTGTTAATCCATATGATTAATCGAACAAGAAAACCATTTAACCGTTTCAGCTCTAAATTTTCCCATTTCAGATCAGACAAGTTCTGGAAATACAACTTTTGGATATGCCCGCCTTTGTAATTTATTTCACATTTTCCCGCCTGTTCAAGAACACACCTCATGTACCATAGTTATAATTTAAGTAAGCAAGGCACATCGAAAAGGTGTTCTAATGTCAACCTTCTTTCACAAGGAAATTTCCTGACCTGGTCCCCCTTGGAGCAGTGCTTGTTTGCTGAGGTAAACAAGTTCTGCCTCACTGGTAAAATATGACCTGGAACCAACCTTTGGGGTGGAAGTCCTCTTAAGTGGGCAGCATAGGTATAAACGATCGTCTAAAGTTGACTACATACCTGTCTTGTGACCATGATATAGCCATAGATGCTGAAAGTGTCCTTAAACACCAATAAATAAGTAACTATTTACCGCTAACACAACGCCCATATCCAATCAGCGTTATTCACAAATATCGCAATGCATATTTTATTATTTGTTTTCGATTTTGCTTCCAAAACGTAGCTTATGGTCCCTCATTGGAACGAGCTCGTTCCAATGAGGGACCATCAGCTATGTTTTGGCTGTGAAAAAGGACACTTTAAGTTAATCAATACTTTTTCTCGTGTGCCCTCGAGTCATGGGAAAAAATAGTTAAAGTAATCAATGATGCCATCAAAAGACCAGTAGAAACAAGCTTTGAATAAACCGAATGTCTACACCCAAGCCCCCCCCCCCCACACCCGCGTCTCCTCCTTCGAAAAAAACCCCAATTTTTCTTTGAACCGTATCTTGTGCATACACCATCCACAGAAGTATAGATTAACCTTTTACCCGGCGTAAGGGCCAGCGCTATTCACAAATATTATAATTCACTTTTCATTATTTTTACCTTCTTTGTCTAAAAAACATAGCTTATGACCCCTCAATGGAACGATCTCATTCAGCGAGGAGCCATAATCTAAGTTTTTGACGCAAATATGAAAAAAATTCATAATTCAAGAATTTTGTTTACAAGTGACGTCTGCTTTTCGTGTTAGGTAAAGGATTAATTTGATTGATTTGTCTTGAATACACAAATAGTTTAAACTTCATGAAAAGAATAAGAACCAATAAAACAGTCAGAGAACTGTAACAGATCTACATATGTTTATATTCAATAAATATTATTTATTTATTGGTGTTTAAGGTCACATACTTATGCACAATGGCTAATTGTGACCGTGACAGTTTTATGGGTGGAGGAAGCTGGAGTACCCGGAGAGAACCACCGAGCATTGACGAGCAACTGTCAGCTCCTCAACATTCTAACTCAGTTCAAACTCCGCTCGAGCAGGGTTACAGCGGTTGAAGACATGTGCACCATCGACGTGCAGTTTGCCCTAGTACACGGCGTCATCGTGCCCCATGTAGGCAAGCGGGATAAAGTGCCTTGCCCATGGACACAACGCGGATCGTCCCGGACGGGGATCGAACTCGGGACCTCTAGCAAAGAAGTCCAATAGTCCACCACTGAGCCACCGCGCTCCCTGATTCAATAAATAAAGAGGTTATTACTTGGTTAGTTTCTTAGCAACCGAGATATCATCCCTCTGTAGCTTCACACCAGCCTTCGCCCTTCAGCCAATATGAAGTTGCCTCGGGTTGATATCTCGCCTGATATGAAACTATCCTTGCCATAACCTCTAAATATCAGACGTTGACTAACTTTGTGGTGTCAGAACATGTAATTTAACACACAATCAAGAAATCATATAACAACAGTCGAATTACCTTAGCAGTGGTTTCCAGCCAAGTCTTGGCTGCCTATAAAGGCAGCCAAGGCTTGGCTTGAAACCAATGCTAAGGCGCTTGACTCACATGCCTGAGGTGTAGTAGATAATCGAGGAAATGTTCTAGGCCCTCGAGAGAGTTGAAAGAATTAAGTGTGTTTTCAGTTTATTTGTTGAGCTAACACGAATTTAAGAATCCGTTAGTTTATCAAGGATTTTTAGACGAGCATTTTCCGCTCTCCGTATTTTAAATCATGCGGGCTACAGAGAACGAGGGCCATCGCCCGTCTCAAAATTACAGGCGTGCACACAATACCTCCGTTATCGCTGAACCTGGGTGAGCTATTGGATGGGAAAGGCTGTTTGTGGGACAGAAATGTGAAGGGCACGGTGTTTCAAAAACAAGTTTGCATACAGGTGCTGGGCGGAGCGTAGTGACATCAGTGGAAGGGGTAATTGATCAATACGTAATTGACGGGCGGACACTTGTTAAATCTTTTTGAATAAGTAAACAGTGGAAATGCTTTTATTCGGATCTATGGATTTACTTAGGAAAATACGTCAACAAACTGGGAAGCTATCACGTAACTGTAATAATTTCGGAAGCCAAACATCCCATGCCCAAAATATTCGCCATTGGAAGTTATCTCCCCTTAAGTTTCTAATGTTATCAGTCAGTCTTGCACTCAGCGTATGGGAATTTCATATGAAAATTGAAATTCTGAAATGTTAGCGAAGTTGTATCATTGATGTGTACGGAATAACGCAAAAGTTATTGCGAAATAACGCAATACTTTTGCGAAATAACGCAATACTTTTGCGAAATAACGCAAAGGTTATTGCGAAATAACGCAATACTTTTGCGAAATAACGCAATAGTTTGCGAAATAACGCAATACATTTGCGAAATAACGCAATACTCTTGCGAAATAACGCAATACTTTTGCGAAATAACGCAATACTTTTGCGAAATAACGCAAAAATTATTGCGAAATAACGCAAAAGTTATTGCGAAATAACGCAATACTTTTGCGAAATAATGCAATACTTTTGCGTAATAACGCAATACTTTTGCGAAATAACGCAATACTTTTGCGAAATAACGCAAAGATTAGTATGTAATCTAGGCCAAGGGGTACTGTGGGTAAGTGTAATGCCTGATGTTAAAACACGGAATCCAAATTTTACGGACTCGGCTATGAATCTCAAATACGGAATGCTTTATATGTATACATTGATTGAACATTTTGAAGGCCTGGGCGAAGGTATAGCTAGGAAGTAATGGATGAGATATGGGGCAGAATAACAGAAGTACACAGATGTAAGGTTTCTACAACAGGTATCCTCCAACAATACCAGACCATAGGTATCCTCAATTTAGTATCCTCAAAAGGTATCCTCAGCTGATATGTAGCCATGTCATAGGTATCCTCAAATACTGAAATGAGTCGAAGAGTCGTATGTGGAGTCACTCGAACGAGCAATTGCTCGAACGACTCGAATCCCATCGAGCAAATGAGCTAACGAGCAATTGCTCGTTCGAGTGACTCCACATACGACTCTTCGACTCATTTCAGTATTTGAGGATGCATCCTATGCCGCCCGTTCTAAACAACCTAGCATAATACTGCCTGGCCTAACACTAAACTACCAATACCAGCCATAAGATAATACAAAGGATTCGGTAGGTTAATAGTACTAAGGGGGTAATAGACCAACAGATCATTCATCCTATACTGTCCAATTTAAACCACCAATGACTATCTCGCAATACCACACTACCACCCACCCACCCTACTGCTTGACTTAGCTATAGCAGACATTGGATAATATGAAGCATAAGGTGGATTAATAGAACTAAGGGCTAACTTGGAACCAACATGCATATATACCACTACTACCATATCGCCCCTCTCCCCAAACGAGAAGTCCGACACCCCCTGACCCGAATAACGTTATGTCAGATTGTATACTGGACAATAATAGTGGTCAACATCTCTATGACGTCGCGCGCGTATCATGACGTCACGACGTCAATAGCAACGTAAACCGTTTCGCGGGAAAAACTTTCAAGAAAACCCAATTTTCCCATCATCTTTCCACCACTTACCCATAATATATACCTATAGCCCCATGCGTACATATATCACTATACAAGCCATAGCATACTATATATACAGTACCTACACCATTTGGCGGATTTAGATGTATGGTGCCGACATTTTGCACCCCCAAAGTTGAACCCCCAAACGGCTCCGGTTCCTATGGGAATTTAACACTAGTTGCACCCCCAAAGCTCCGGGTAATCAGGCACGATCGGGTACATGCTATACTACTATCGATCATTCGACAAAAATGGTTCTACCGGGGGGTGGTGTGAGGAGGGGTCCCATCGGGAAGACCATATATAGTTCGGCCCAATTGGAGAAAAGTTTGAATTTTGAAATTGAAAGAACGCTGTTTCGTTTCGTTTGAGCGATCAGGACAGACTAGTCTGCTGGTATATCGAAATGTCCTATATGTGGACTGTCGTTGGCAGTCCACATAGATAACATTTCGATATACCAGTCTGAAAGGTATATTTAAGTTGAAGACTTGTTGAGTTTTTTTTTAAACACAATAACCTTGATTTAATGTCAATAAACGCATTATGAATTCTTTAACATGAATTATAGCAATAACGCTGATAGTGAATACACTTCCCACCTGGCACACGTGGGCTCATAAATCCCGTGTCAATATTGCTTTAACACTTGTAGCCCGAAGACGGAATTTAACCCTTTTAAAACAGTGTGCATAAATGTTTGCGTGAAGAAAAAATTGGTAGATTACGAGCAGACGATATAAAGCAAATAATCTGAAGCGAGGCCCGGTAATAATTTAATCCAACAGCTCGACAGAGCTGTTGGATTAAATTATTACTGAATATTTTAGCAAACCAGGATGGTTTCGCCCATTTCGCCGTTGACAGAATGGACTGAAATGATACCTTCCGAGGCGCCAGTGTTGAACGGGTTAAAAACTAGTTGAAAACTTCAAATGATCTGTATACTAATTCAGCAATCATTCACAAAATTGCACGGAATCCTAAATAAACCAAGCCGACACTTGGCGGTTGTGATGGTAGATGGTGACGGTGGAGGCAATCCTGGTGCCATAAATACGAATACACAGAACGTCACAATGTGTAAATGTGTTCGTCAATACGGCACAAGTGCCAGAGCGGAAGGATAGAACGAGTGTCGCAGTCTGGAGTGCTATCCTTCCCCAATGGCATGAGTGCCGCATGCAAGAAAGCAATCACAATCCATTAATTTAAAAATTCAAACTCCACACAGTTCTGGCGTCTGCTTGAAATAAAAACTAAAACAAAACTCGGGTGTGATTGGCAAACACGTGCGACAGATCAATACGAAAACAGAAAAATATAAATGAAAATTGTGACCAAATAGGTTACTTGCTCGTATTTTTAGGAAATTAGCTGCCGTTATCAGAGAGATGTGTCCAAGAGATGACGGACTAACAAGTTGGTAGCATGAATGTACAAGGTGAAAGCCCATCCCAGGAAGTCTGATGCAGGAACCAGAATCTCATGGACCCGAAAAAGACCATCAATATCGGAGCATGGTATGTGAGGACAATGTACCAGGTCTCAAAAACAATACAAGTCATCAGTGAAATGAAGTGTTACAAACTGGGGGATGCTGGCATCAGCGAGTGTAGGGGGGCAGAATCAGGTAAACTAATAACGCAGGTGCATACTATCATTTATTATTATCGAAAAAATTGCGGAAAGATAGAAATCGTATCCTCACTGTGAAGATATAGAAATTTTCACTTTCACGGTATCAATTAAAATGGCGGCTTTCAACACATCACTTCAAGGTGAATACGAGTCAAGTATCACTGAAAATGGTCAAGTTGTCCTAAAAACGGATAATGAAAAGAAAATCTATTATTTTTGAGTGGATACCGAACATTTTCAGCAATAATTCAACACGTATCCTCCTTGAATTGATGCATGAAACCAACCAGCTGAATCAGATCGCAAGGCTCTACTAGTTCCGAGTATCGATCAAATCACTTCCGCATATCAATGCGCATCAGCTGTTTACTTTCGTGCGTCAATTCAAGGTTGGAACGAGTGGAATTATCGATAGGAATGATCAGATTCTAATAAAAAGCGTATAATTAAAAAAAATCTAGTGTTTTTGAGTGGATACCGAAAAGCGCGAGCGAAAATAACCATTTGTCTCGGTCACAAGTGAAATAATTTTCGGTATCCACTCAAAAACACTAGATATCCTCTATAGAAACGATAAACAACATACAGAAGGAGTGGCCATCACCACGAATAAAGAGTTTGCAAGTAGCTTAATAGAGTGGGAACCCAACAATGAGAGATTAATTAGAGCGCGCTTCAACTCCAAATATGCGAAAACAACAGTAATTCGGTGTTACGCACCAACAAACACCGAAGAGGAAATTAAAGATGTCTACCACGAAGCTCTACAGGCTCACATCAGCAGAACAACACAGCAAGACGTCCTACTCATTACTAACGATCAAAACACAAAGGTACATGTAGGAAATGACAACAGTGGGTACGAAAGAGCTATCGGAAAAGAAGGACATGGAATTATGAATGAAAATGGAGAAAGGCTAGCCAGTCTGTGTGTTTGTGTGCCACAAACGGAGTAGTTGTAGGAGGAATCTTTATCAAATACATGAATCTATTATACTGAAAAAATAGAATTTTTTGTGGGCCACTTTTCGCTTTTCTGACAGCATATACGCCAGACGTTGCTGCAATGAACCCTAGTGTTCGTTTTGAAGCAACGTTATCGGCACGTTTCGGGCTTTATAGATTCCAATTGTTCGAGAAATTAACGAAAAAACATGGGAATTCCTGCATAAAATATTTTTAGATAAGTAGTGACGTCATATGGACATCCCCTGTCAGGCGTTTCTTCGACCAGCCGAGAATCCAGACAACGTTTGCTTCAAGCATGTATTCAACATACAGATATTCCGCGTCGACCGAGAAAGCCAAAACAGTTGGAAAAGAGAAAATTCCACACTTTTCGCGTAAGTTATTATGAATTTTCACTTCATGCTAAAGACTTCTCGGAAACAGCTTCAAAGCTTTGTTGCAGTTACCAGTTCGCATTTTAGAACTGATATGGTAAGCTACACTCTACACAAAACACATTTAGGTCACTGGTAGCTGGAGTAGCTACAACTGTAGACAGACCTAACAGGATGGCAACTCGGGAAATTCAAATCGCTGTTAGTCCACAATACTGTCGAAAATAACAACAACGAAAATACAAAGCGACCTTTCACGTTCATTATCCGACAGTCTTCATTTGGCGTGAGAACGATTGTTAACACAACTTCATTCAAATCGCAGTTTGCCCTCAACGTTGGTAACCCTTTACCTAACATGAAAAGCAAACGACACTTGCAAAAAAAAAATTCTTGAATAACTAGTTTTTTTAATTTTTTTGTCTCAAAAACATAGGTTATGACCCCTCATTGGATCGAGCTCGACGAGCTCGTTCCAATGAGGGATCATAACCTATGTTTTTGAGACAAAAAAAATGAAAAAATAACTCAAATTAATTGGCGATTTTTGAGAATAGCGCTGGCCGGTTTTGGCCGTTACGTTGGGTAAAGGGTTAATCGATGCTAGAACCACGTGTTATGTGTCGGGTCATCTTAAACACCGACATCCCGCTTAATACTTATTTATTTATTTAGTTTAAATAATATTTTATTAATGAAAACACTGTAGTTGCAAACAATATGATTCACAATAAAGGAAAGAAATAAATATAATTATGAAGCTGTGAATGCAGTATACAGAGACAATACTAGTTAAATTATAAAAATGAAAGGATTCGACAGAAAGCTTGATGCTTGTGTAGGTCGTCCTCCTTATTTATTTATTGGGGTTTAACGGCACTTTCGACAGCCAGGTTACCCTGTGTCGGACAGTTCAACGGGTGGAAGAAGACGGAGTATCCGGAGAGAACCACCGAGCAACAGCAATCAACTGTCTGACTCCACAATGTACTACTAACTCCGCGCAAGCAGGGTTAGCATTGGTTGTAGACAGATGCACCATCGAGGTGCAGTTCGCCTTAGTGCATAGCGCCACCGTGCTCCCCCACCCCTACGCCCCCTTAATAGACTGAAAAATCCCTCCCCTTTTAAAGCCCAAGATCCCAATGAAATACATTTAAATTGGTTTAGGGTCGTTTCAACACCGGGATGAAAATAAAACAAAAAACTTCAATGAACTTTGTGTAAAATACCTGGTCCCCTCTCCTTCAAAGTATATAAAAAAATCTTTGCCGATTTTGTGCCACTGGCTAATTTCAGACAAAACCGCTTAGGCATTACAAAAATCTCAGTTAAAACTTTTGGCGGGGAATGGGTTTCTCCTTCCGTATCGACTTCACTGAATTTATACATTGTGCATTACATGTGTTTTGACAAGGGAGTTTTTACTTTCAATAAATATATCGTCCCCTGAGTTCCAATGTGTTCTATGTGCCTACTGGCACATAGAACACATTGGAAATCAGGGGACGATATCGCAATATCAATTACTTCATTTCTCCATTAATATTACCGTTTATTATGCGCGAGTTGTTTTTCCAGTATCCATAAAAAATCTGAAATTATCCAAATGGCCGGGATAAAAATCAAATTGACCACATCATCATCAATGAGAATTGACGACGATCATTGCTAGATACTAGAGCATATAGGGAAGCTGATATTAATAGTTACCAACATTTAGTAGTTGCAAAGGTCAGACTGAAACTGAAGAAGGCTAACAATAAACGACAAGTCTGATAGGAAAATACTCAATGTTAAATGCCTAAAATATCCTGATGTAAAACAAAAGTTTAGCATCGAACTGAGAAGCGGATTTAGGGCACTGAAAGACCTGAACCCAGGAAATCACAAAGATAATAAGTGGATGAACATCAAGAAAGCGTACCTCGACACAAGCGGGAAGACCGCCGGATTTCGTAAAAGAAACAACAAAGAATATCTGACAGAGGACACAATGAAAGCAACTGAAGAAAGGATTAAACCGAAAGGGAAGGTCCTGGGAAGTAAATCACACAGACTGTGAGAACAAGCCCAGAAAGATAACAATGAAAAGGACAAAGAAGTCAAAAAGAGGGCAAGGAACAACAGGAGAACATACCTCGAAGGAAGAGCACAAGAAGCAGAAAAGGTTGCAAGAAGTGGGTGATCTAAATACAGTCTACAAGGAACTACGCGGACACACTAAGTAGCCATCCAAGTAAAAGATAAGAATGGAAAGATCATTTTCACAGAGCACGAACAAGCAGCACTGTTGGTAGAACATTTTACATCGGTACTGAACAGACCGGAACCCAAAATCTCATTCGAAGGATCCCCCCCCCCAAATCACATCCTGAATATCAGCACTGATCCACCATCAAAAGAAGAAGTAAGCAGAACCATAAAGTTCGTGAAGATAGGAAAAGCGGCAGGTACTGATGGTATTCAAGCGAA
Source organism: Pictodentalium vernedei (assembly GCA_031216915.1). Lineage (NCBI taxonomy): Eukaryota > Metazoa > Mollusca > Scaphopoda > Dentaliida > Dentaliidae > Pictodentalium > Pictodentalium vernedei. The sequence goes on from CM062294.1 coordinate 107,173,696, forward strand.
ACTACTGAAGGCAGACACCGGAACAGCAACAGATACACTACACGACCTCTTTTGTAACTTCTGGGAGGAGAATAACATCCCTGGTGACTGGTCCAAAGGCCTCATTGTAAAACTACCAAGGAAGGATGATCTAGACAAATGTGACAACTGGAGAGGCACAGCACTACTCCCAACTCCCAGCAAAGTCTTCTGTAGAGTACTCCTGAATAGAATCAACACATCATTTGATAAGATCCTTAGACAAGAGCAAGCTGGATTTAGGAAGGGAAAACGATGTCTCGATCAGATTTTCACACTGAAGAACATCATTGGGCAGTGTATTGAATGGAAGGCACTCTTATAATAAACTTTGTAGACTTTAAATAGGCCTTCGATGGTATACACAGAGAAACATAATGGGAAAGCTAAAGATGTTACGGAATACCTAATAAAATAGTGACCCTGATAAAATGCTTCTACACAGACCTCGAATGAGCAGTGCTCTTGAACTTCAAAGCCACAGATTGGTTTGCAGTAAAATCTGGTGTAAGACAAGGTTTTATCATCTCGCCCGTCTTATTCCTAGCAACCATAAATTTGGTGACGAGAAAAACCACCAGTGACCAGAAAGGAGGCATCACATGGGCCATGCTCTCAATTTGAGAAGACATTGACTTTGCCGACGATGTAGCTCTCTTATTATCCAGAATAGACCATTTGCAGGAGAAGACAAGACGGATCAGTCACTGCGCAAACCAAACAGGACTTCAGATAAATGCAAAAAGACTCAAGAAATGCGACTATAACAACATCAAATGCGAAACTAACTGTGGACAGCATTTATATTGAACAGGTGGAAAATCCTACCTATATGGGCTCTGTTGTCAGTTCCGAGGACTCTTCCAAGAAAGACATCAAGAACAGACTGGCTAAAGCAAGATTTGCATATGAACGGTTAAGACCAATCAGGAGGTTGAAGCAGTACAGCCGTAAAACAAAGCTCCAAATTTACAACAATAACGTCAAATCTATCTTGATATATGGTAACGAATGCTGGAGAATCAGCGAAGCAGACATGTGAGGACTGTTAAGTTTTCATCATGGCTGCCCTGGTAGAATATGCAAAATATTCAGGCCACAGAGGATATCCAACAAAGACCTGCTAGACTTGACTGAATCCTCCTGCTTCATCCAACAACTACCTCAGAGACACTGGAGATGGATAGGACATGTTCTCAGAATGTCCGGAAGTAGCATCACCAGGACAGCCCTCCGATGGACTCCATAGAGTAAAAGACCAAGAGGTAGGCCAAAAACCACCTGCTGAAGAACCGTAGAAGGAGAACTAAATGAGCTAGGAATGACCTGGGGAGAAGTAGAGATGAAGCAAATGGCCGCGCTGGGTGGAGAGTCTTGTGAAGACCTTATGCACCGACCGGAGTGAAGAGGATAAGTAAGTATCTGAGAAATATTCGGTTGAAAATCAAAACATCAGTGTTACATAATCACTCCCTATTTACAGAACAAGTTTAATTTCGTTAATTTTGGTGGATTTGAACAAAAACATTTTCCAATTGACATTCAATTTATCGGCTGTTACTGCAGCTTCCAATTGATCTGGGTCAGAAGGCCCTGTTGATGGATCTATGACATCAGGTGGAAAAAACGGAAATTCGTTATAAATTTGTAATTGTTTTTAAATATTTGTAAATATGGAACCCGAGGAAAAGTGATAGGAGTGTAATTAAACACAAGTCACAGACCTGATAGAACATTTTTAAAACTACATGCTTGGACAGCATCCCATTATGAATTCTATTTGCTATCAGTGCTAAATTATTGACCCATTACAACCGTTAAGATATTTATGGTAGTGTAAATATTCTTGAACGTGTAATAATTCATTCTTTTTAAAATTGCCTCTTTGTGCGTTGAGAGCCCGTAAATCTCAAGCAATATTGCAAGAACACTTGTATACCGAAGGCCTAATATAAAAACCTAGTTTGAACGCGGATCAGCATACATATTTGAAGCAAATAGTACAGACACCGTCAAAATTAATCACATTAGGTGGTAGTCATTTAATATGAACTAATCTAATCGTTCACTGACAACTGAGATTTAACGATTCTTTCAACAGTCAGAGTCATTATTGTTTCGGGCAGTTTTGCGGGTGCAGGACGGTAGGATAACCGGGGAGAATCAGCGCGCAGCTAATCTGGCGTGAGCAGAGTTAGTAGTGGTTGAACGTAAGTACACTATCGACGTACAGAGAGCAACCGGGATTAACAATTACGCTGCCGAAACCGACTATTGTCACCTATTTTATGATGATTATCCGTACGTTCTGGTATGCACAGATCAAACCTACTATCTGATTAATTGTTGGAAAGGGCTCAGACGCAGACGAAAAATTTGTTATTTTAATTAGTAATTTTTCAAATGTTTCAAAAAATTTTGACAAAACCATAACATGTGAATCCTCATTGGAACGAGCTCTTTCGAATGAGATGTCACATGACATGGTTTTGTTGGAATTTTTTAAAAATAATATTTATTCCACTGCTCAGTTTGTATACTACGCGGGGGATACTGTCTGTTTCTTTATCCCTTTACCCAACATAACGGCCAAAACCGGCCAGCGCAATTCTCAAAAATCGCCAATTAATTTTCATTTTTTTCATTTTTTGTCTCAAAAATATAGGTTATGACCCTCGTTGGAACGAGCTCGTTCCAGCGAGGGTCATAACCTATGTTTTTGAGACAAAAAATGAAAAAAATTAGTTATTCAAGAATTTTTTTGCAAGTGTCGTCTGCTTTTCAAGTTGGGCTGCACGGTATATCGATAAACCGATATATACCGGTATTTAAACCAATATCGATTGAATACCGGTGTAATTACAAAAATATCGGTTTATCGTCATTATTTATTTACCCTCAATTTACTTTTCAAGATGTCTTGAGTTTTTTAACTGTAGCTCTGAATGAATAATATTATCCCTCTTTCCAAGGAATCGTCTGCTGGAGCCCTCGTAATATAAAAATTCAGCAGTTGAAAAAATAATATTCAAAAGTTTCAACAAAACTATATCATGTGACCCCTCATTGGAACGAGCTCGTTGAGCTAGTTCTAATGAGGGGTCACATGATATAGTTTTGTTGAAATCTTGGGTTAAAACCTGATAAACTAATTTTGAAAATAATAAATTTTGATATCGTCTGCGTTGAGTAAAGGTTTCTCGAACTGCATCATCAAGGCATGCTAATTCGTTCTGACTGTGATGCCTCGAGTGTCGATTGTGGTACCTGTGTTCATATATCTGCATAGTTTTCGATATACCGGTATACCGCGGTATTTTTTTGAATACGATAGCGGTATTCAGTTTTGAATATCGTGCAGCCATATTTTCAAGTTAGGTAAAGGGTTAAGTAGAGTGTTAACCCTTTACCTAACCTGAAAAGCAGACGACACTTGCAAAAATAATTCTTGAATAACTATTTTTTTTCATTTTTTGTCTCAAAAACCTAGGTTATGACCCCTCGTTGGAACGAGCTCGACGAGCTCGTTCCACCGAGGGGTCATAACCTATGTATTTGAGACAAAAAATGAAAAAATTAATGAAAATTAATTGGCGATTTTTGAGAATAGCGCTGGCCGGTTTTGATCGTTACGTTAGGTAAAGGGTTAAGAAAATGTTCAACCAAATTTTCAATTTTTTTAGACCTTTTTTCCTAATCTTACAAACGTAGCATACATAAAACCATACATTATACACTCGTCTATAAATTATTTAGAATTGTGAAACTCGATATCTCGCGCATGGGAGATATTGAAAATCGATTGCACGAAAGTTGGGTTAATTTTATTTTACGCTCTATAATACAGTTCCCTTGCCCTATTTACCCTTGCTCATTGTGGGAGATGCGCAGCGGCTCACTGGTTAACGCGTTGGGAGATAGTTCGTTCGAATCTCGTCATTTCTATTCTATCCCGGTGTAAAACACTCCTCGTGAAAATTTTGATTGGATGTACGGTGGCGCAGCGTTCTGTGACGTACAGCACGTCAACAATAAATGTGCCTTCTACAGATGCGAACCGAGTTCAAACTCCACATTTTAAGTTGCAAACGATTACCAGACGCTGCGCAATTTTCCTCTTCGAATTCACCTGATACTTCCACTAGTGAAACTGTCCCGCGCGATATGTGACATTGGCTGTTGAAAGTGTCGTCAAACACCACGCACAAACAAGAATGGAAACCCCTGCTTGAAAACGTTCTCCATTCAACGGGCAGCGTTCAGTGGTGGGTATATGGGTGTATGGGGGGGGGGGGGGGTACTTACTCCTCCACCGTTTTCGCCAAGCGTAGTAAAAAAATACTATCATTTTAAGTTTTGTATTCAACGTTGCGGCGTAATGGTGGGTATGCTAAATTCCATATTCCCAAGTGCACTATATCGGAGAAGTTTTTAAATTATGTTTGTGTGTGTCCCCCCCCCCCCCCCCCCCCCCCTTCTGAAACATACCGCTTAAGAGTATTCGAGGAATGCTAGAATCGAGAGCGTGCAACGCATCCGTTTGCAATGCAGCCTACTTTCATTTTCGATTTGAGTGTCGTTTGGTGCTTTGTGCTCGCACTTTACAACAGCGTTCTTCCGTTAAAATATCACCATGTACGACGTTTTCTATAACTGAAAGACCAAACCAATAAGTTTCAAAAGGATAAAACTGTTTTAATTTAATTGTCTGAGTATGCTCCAGAGAACACCATTTACAACGTAAGTTTTAAAAATTTTCTCAACTTCCGGAGGGGACACCCCTTCCCGAAACCCACCCCGGCTCGGCGCTCTGCACCGAGGCCGCCGTTGCGCGGTGGGCAATACCCAACTGTACCCCCTCACTTCTGTAACTCTGGCGCCGCCACTGGCAACGTTTGATTTTGTTTTCCATATTTGTTTTTTTTTTTTTGAGAACGTCACATTGAAGCATGTGTGAATACATCAAATGACGATCTTCTATAAGAAGGGACATAACTCTAATTTTTTCAATAGAACATAAGATGGAAATCAGGAATGCAAATTGTTTGCCTTGACGATGCATTTATAATGGGTTGTAACAATTTTATTATTACTTCAAAACAGTACGATTTACCATATATTTACATATACATAAAGAAGGAAAATAAAAATTCTTAATACTGAAAGGTGTTGTGCAATAAAAATTTTAATGACAAAAATAATAGTTTGAAATGGATGTATTTGGTTGGCTGCACGAGAGAGTTTCAATTTTGTTTATATTCTTTTGAAACATTCAAACACTTGAACCGGGAGAGAAGGATTTTTTAGGAAAACTGCATAAAAATAACAATTTTTTTTCCATTAATCCTTTACCCAACGTAACGGCACGGCCTTCTAAACGTTTCAACTGGAAGCTCAAGGAATTTGAGACTGAGAAGAACGAAACATTATTATTATTATTATTATTATTATTATTATTATTATTATTATTATTATTATTATTATTATTATTTCCGACACAAAGTGACCCTGGCTTTCGAAAGTGTTATTATTTATTATTATTATTATTATTATTATTATTATTATTATTATTATTATTATTATTATTATTATTATTATTATTGATGGTATGTTCGAATGTAGAAAGCAAAAAAGAGTTGTGACCCGGAAGTCTGGAGTTGTTACTTAGGTTAGGCATGAAGTTCAGTATTTGGAATTCAGTACTTGTCGCCCCCTCTCACTCACTCACTCACTCACTCACTCACTCACTCACTCACTCACTCACTCACTCACTCACTCACTCACTCACTCACTCACTCACTCACTCACTCACTCACTCACTCACTCACTCACTCACACTCACTCACTCACTCACTCACTCACTCACTCACTCACTCACTCACTCACTCACTCACCCATACAAAACCCTCCCTGCCTCCCTCCCTGCCTCCCTCTCTCTCTCTCTCTCTCTCTCTCTCTCTCTCTCTCTCTCTCTCTCTCTCTCTCTCGCTCTCTCTCTCTCTCGCTCTCTCTCTCTCCTTTTTCTCGCTAGTATCTTTCTATTTCTGACACTTCTTAGATTATTCACATACATTTATGTAATCTTCAACATTGTTTGTGTATATTTTATATTTATTACTGTTTTTGCCTCACTAGTTTATGTATGTGAAACGGAAAGGGTGTATTGCTAAGTGTTAAGCACTTGTACTCCGATCCGATTTGCTGTAAGAGAATTTGCAAACAAAATATGTTTAAACTAACGTAACGGCCAAAACCGGCCAGCGCTATTCACAAAAATCGTCAATTAATTTTCATTATTTTTTTCATTTTTTGTCTCAAAAACATAGGTTATGACCCCTCTTTGGAACGAGCTCGTCGAGCTCGTTCCAATGAGGGATCATAACCTATGTTTTTTAGATAAAAAATGAAAAAAATAGTTATTCAAGAATTTTGTTTGCAAGTGTCGTCTGCTTTTCGTGTTAAAAAAAACCATTGGCAGTCTGAAATGGTGGGTTATCGTGAATGCGAAAATCTTCAGTATAGATTAACCAAAAAGATACACTTGACCACACGTGCCCATATTGGAGTACAGTGGTGTGGTGTGCCAAATCGAGGATCTTTAAGGCATTCAAATTACTAAATATTTGAATTAGAGCTACCCGTCTTGAAAAGTTGCGCTCGGAAATGATGCAATCTCCGAAACTAAACAGCCTTGAGAAAAAAATAATGTTCAACACTTTGAAGTATTGTATGGAAATCTTGCATCATTGGTGAATATTCCAGAGATAAATAGAGAGTGATAATAATAATAATAATAATAATAATAATAATAATAATAATAATAATAATAATAATAATAATAATAACACTTTGGCCGGCCGCTGATTTGTCGCGGTTCTCGGATGAGAAGGCCCTGGTAACCCCTGTACTCCCAACTGCCTCCCTATTACCACGCTTCTTCTCTCCTCCCAACACTCGGAGATGACCAGCTTGATGACATCCCTAGCCCCATTCTTCCCAATCTCTCCGATTAGCATATTAACCCTCTCCTTTGAGTCTCCCACTAACCAATTATACTCCCAGCGAATCTTATTCTTTTAGACTGGTATTTTAGGCATTCTTGAGGAAAGTGTTCCAGAGTCTCCACCACGCCCAAATTACACATCTGGCACTCCTTTTCACTGTTTTTCCCAATTTTTCCCCTCAGCTCCAGGGACCGCGACCTCAGCTTGAGCAACAGTGACTTGATGATTTTTCGGGGTCTAAAAATACAATTGACTGCTGGTGGGTTTTTATGCGAATTCCCCGAAAAATATGGGCCCGTTTCCTTCCAGCCAATTTTTCACTCTTATTTGTTGCATGACTCCAAGTTTTGAGGAAAGATAAAGTTGTCTGAATATTTATACTTCACAAAGATATTTGAATGGCCAAAATAAAATGATGCGGTCATATTTTTTCTCACACAAACGTTATAGTTGTCGCCTGTGGGAAAGTATTTAGTACTGTTATACCTAAATAAGATTCCATTTTTTGTGAAATTTACAAAACTCCTCCAATAAATTAGGTCTGGCGAGAGCGATAGACTCGGGCCAGACCAAATTTACTGGACGAGTTTTGTAAGTTTTACAACTGTGGACGAGTTGCATATTTTCTTTATCGCCTGAAAGATGTTTAATGGATCGAGAAACAAACAACGCTTCCTAATAGACCCACAACTGTATTGTCACGTCTCTCTCTCTCTCTCTCTCTCTCTCTCTCTCTCTCTCTCTTTCTTTAATTCATTCTTTACCTCTCCAGTCACCCCCGACGATTACCCGGACACGTTTTACGTATAAACACAAGTACATAACCTGATCCTGTTTCCGGAATCTTATTGATGGATCGTGCTTTATCGTTTTTTTTATATTAAATGCGAGCGAAAAGGTGAGAGGAAGAATGAGATCATGTGGTGAAACATGACAGACTGATTGTACACACGTTTTCAATCTGTATGGATTAAAAGAGAGTTTCGTTTGTCGGATGACTGAGTTAAAAAGTCTGGCATTTACTTACCACTTCTGGGTGGTTATATCCGGATACTCCACAGCTTTCTTGCCCAGTAAACAGTTCGACACTATCCTGGCTTTTGAAAATGTACGGAAATATACGAAGCTTGCTATCTACAAAAATCGCCATTCAAATGGTCTTATTTTTTCCATATATGCCTCCAAGATGCATCTTCGGACCTGTCATTGAAACGAGTTCGTTGAGCTTGTTTTAAAGGGAGGTCATAAGGTATATTTTTTTAATGAAATGTTTTTCCAAGAAAAAACATGCTCGAGGCTTTGTACTCAAATAGCTGCTGGGTTACTAATCACCGATAGCGGCCCAACAATGAAGAACCACACAGAGAAAACGTGTTGTTAACGTATATAATGACACATAGGTTGCACATGGGCGTAGCTAAGAGGGTTTGGAGTAGGGAACTGACCCCCAATAATTTTTGCATTCGGGACATTTTCGTCTGGATGGAAGCCTTAGAAATCGATTTTCTCTTGCTAGGAATAATAAGGAATTATATACTTTCTTATAAGGCAAGATCTGGTGCATGTTATACACATTGTCGGTTACACAATGGATGTTTATAGTAGAATGGAACCCTGTTAATTGAATAGCCACTTTGCCAATGTAAATTATTCAATTAACGGGAGTATTCAATTAACAGGGATTGTGTCACTTTTTGTATTGTATTCTACATATAAATTTAGCATTTATTCTATTATATCTTGTTTGACAGAGCTCCATGAGCTCTGTCAAACAAGATATAATAGATTAAATGCCTGTATTGGATGTACTGAGGCCAAATAGGTCTATAAACAAGGGAAAACTGGGGAGAGTCAGGGTAATTTCTCGACAGGTTACAAGATTTGTTATTCAGTTAACAGGAGTTTACTCTATAACCTATATTCAATTAACAAGTCAAATCTTCAGCGACTGATTCGTGCTCCCTTGTTGTGTCCTTGGGAAAGGCACTTAAACCCGATTGCCTACATGGGGGCACGATGACGCTGTGTACTAAGGCGTACTGCACATGGTGCGCATGTCTTCAACCAATCTAACCCTACCTGTGCCGCGGTGCAGAGTTCAGAGTTACGATGTTGGGGAGCTGACAGCTGCTCGTCGTTGCTCGGTGGTTCTCTCCGGGTACTCCGGCTTCCCCACCCGTAAAACTGTCACCGACATGATATGACCCTGGCTGTTAATGTGTCGTTAATAAATCCTAATAAAAAAACAGGTCAAATTTGTACTGGAGGTATGGTAAATGGTTTGTGTTGAGAAAATATATTCAATTAACAGGGCTATTAAGTTAAAAGATAGTTAATTCAATGGGCTCCATTGTACTCGATTTGGACTGCTTCTAGGGACAAAGCATGCATGGCCAGCTTTTAACTCAAATTAGTGGAAAAACGGTCTGGTTATCTCTCCTGAAATTATCGTTTTAGGGATTAGAAATGAGCATTACGTAGATAGGAAAGCTTTACAATTCTTAAGATTAAATAAAATGTTCAAAAGTTACATTTTTGGAAGCACGTGGCATCTGAAAGTTCAGTGTATTTTCTTGATAGTGATTGTTGAATGTTGCCAGTTTACCGTCTGAGTTTTGTTCCCCTGTTATTTATAAAATGTACTTTTTACCAGTGCAATCATGCTAAAAATGTTTAAAAACAGTGTTTCCCTTGACGACTTTTGACCATCTATGTACGCTGTTTGGTTTCGTAGATGACTGGGAAACGCATCAATTCGGAAAATATGATTTTGTATCTACTGTCTGTTAAAATATCTATCAGACTGCACAAGTCTAGACTTTTGTTCCTTTGATGTCCAAAATTCTGTGAAATCTGATTACTTTTCTCACACCTTGGCCGATTATCTGTGAAGCAATTAGCTGATGGGTTCTGGCAGTCGGTAAGGGGAGATAACTGTCCTCTTGAACCAGTCAGCTGAAGTGGAAAGATGGGTATGACCAACTTGGTGTAGCTGTACGGTGTTAACCCTTTACCCAACGAATCACCCGCTTCCGTCCGCGTAATATGAAAATTCATCAGTTGAAAAAATATTATTTTTCAAAACATTTCAACAAAACCATATCACGTGACCCCTCGTTGGAACGAGCTTGTCGAGCTCGTTCCAACGAGGGGTTACATGATATGGTTTTGTTGCTAACCCTGCTTGCTCGGAGTTAGTACGTTGGGGAGTCTGACAGATGTTCGTCGATGCTCGGTGATTCTCTCCGAGTTCTCTCCGGGTAATCCGGGTTGCTCCACCCGTAAAACTGTCCGACACGGGGTGACCCTGACTGTCGGAAGTGTCGTTAAGCCCCAATAAATAAATAACTTAAGCTATCACAGTCGGGACAAATTAGGGTTATGCTCCCAAATCGGCCATCTTCGCTACGCCCTTAGCCAGGTAAATGAGAATCGCATAGTCCTTTGAAATGCGTTAATGAGTATCTTCAAAGAGACGAATATTGAACACCGATTATATCAGTTATTTAGAAAGAATGCGAGCCCTGTGGCATTACAAAATGATTTTATTCGAGTTTTGCAAAGGATGTTCAAAGATTATATGGAAGTATAGGTGTGGGCCCAGTGTAATAACATTCCGAAAGGGCGTAGAGGACCACATGGTTTGTTTGTTTGTTTATTGGGGTTTAATGATGCTTTCAACGGCAAGGTTCCCATTCTGACGGGTAATTTTTACGGTCAAGGAAACCGAGGTACAGGAGAGAAAACCACCGAGCAGCAGAGAGCAACTGTGAGACTCTCCAACTTTCTCACTGTATGCACACCCAGAGTTAGCTACGGTTGAAGGCAAGTTGGCCATCGATGTGTAGTACGCCTTAGTACACAGCGTCATCACTGTAACATGTTAACAAAGAGTTAAAATAAAACTCAAGAAATCAGCAGGGCCGAGGAGAGGGTGTGGCCCCTGGTAGTGACTTCGGTATCAAGTCAGCCCCCCCCCCCCCCAATCCCCGAGCGAGAATCAGCAAGATAAGTTGCCCGTCGTATTGGAATACTAGTTGCCACTCACGTAAAGAAGGAATGGGAGTGCCCCGTGGAGATGTTCAATCTGTTAACCCTTTACTTAACATGAAAAGCTGACAACACTTGCAATTAAAATTATTGAATATCCATTTTTTTCATTTTCTTTGGTAAAAAAATATAGCTTATGGCCCTCATTGGAACGAGCTCGTTCCAATGAGAGGGTCACATGCTATGCTTTTGAGGCAAACAAATTGTTTGTGAATAGCCCTGGTCGGTTCTGTCCGTTACGCTGCGTAAAGGGTTAATAGACTGTTATCTATATACATATGCACCACACCCGGTGTAATTCTTCACTTCAGGAATTTCGGCATCTGCATCAGTATCCTGACACTTTCGAAAGGGGCCCGTCGTAGACGTAACCATGGACCCGCATTTCGTCTCCCCGGCCTTGGTAGCATGTTGGTAGCATGGTAAGAAAGAGTGAAAATAAAACTCAAGGAATCAGCGGGGAAAAAAATAAAACTGCTCTATATTATATTAGCTAATGGTCTTAAAACGTCCAAACGATGCTTATTTTCATTCAAATACAAGACACTGGATACACAGTTTGAATATATATATTTACTGTAGGAAGGGTTAACACGTCTTCTGAGTGTTTCGGCTGGTCTTGTGGCAAACATGTTTGTTTGGTTCAGGGTATTGACAAGTGAGCGTTTAGCGGAGTTCAGGTTGATTAATGAAATGTTCTGTTACCGGTGCGTGGTTGTTGTTTGTCACAATACTGGTTGTACACCATGTATGTAGCGGTCTGGTAATTCGACGCTCAGCCTTCGTGTAACCTGTCGTTCTGTTTGTGCCCACCCACCCAATCCCAGTTATGCGCTACCAAAGAGGTTAAGTCCTTATGGCTCTGTATCTTCGATCAGGTTGATGCTGCATGTGTAATATTGACGTCAATGCATGTGTACATGTATGCGTAATGTTTGTGTTCACAATAAATAAATATTGACGCTTATACGACGAGGCTACACTCGTGCGAGCGCCTTCCTAGTTGCAAGACGTGTTTTCTCTTGTATGTGGTAAATATTTTATGTTCGGTTGAGGGAGCGAATTTGAACATAAAGACACATTTAATTAACATCGTTTCTGAACAGACGATGGTGCAACTGCACGTGTGCGGTTGCAGCTCCTCCAGGGTCGACGCTGTCGATTGAGCACGAGTGCAGTGATCCCGCAATGCGACTTCTATCAGACGGCCGGATTTGAGTCAAGCCACGAGCATCACCCAACAGTCATTGTGCCATCTGTTTTGGGGGTGGGGGTGGGAGTGTCGCCACTGCTCATCAATATCACAATGGCGTAGTTGCATGTATGTGCCTGTGTTGCAGCTGCTTCGGAGTCGATTTGTCGGAAAGTTCGCGATTTTGGTGTGATTTTGTGATATACACGTATTTCATGAAAAAAAATGCGAGGAAAAATGTTGGCTGACCTGAACGACACGCACGTATCTGTCAGGGAAACCTGAGGCCCCGTAAGGCCTGGGCTGACGTGGGGTTATTTAGTCCCGCTGATGAAGTTGCGGGAAAATTAGACCAACGTGGAGGGTCGGAATCCAAGTGTCGCGAACTCGGCGCAGGGAGCTGAGTTAGACCGACGCCGTGATTCCTTCTCTGCCAAATTGGCCTGAAATAGGTTCGATTTCCGTTAGGTGTGATTCCCAATCACTTCAGGCTGTGTAATGGAAAGAATGACTTAAAGTAACAACGATTCTTTTATTTACACATAAAAATAAAGCCGTTTCAATATTTCAACAATCAACAATTCGATTCTTTTCACAGAAATTTGGTTGCAAGTCTTAAATAATTCTCAACAATCATATAGTCATTCTATAGCCCTATACTGGCACTATAGTCTACACACTGGAAATGCTACTACCGTGAGCTCGCCATAAGAGCTTCACAAATCTGAAATGTTATTACCGTGAGCTCGCCATAAGAGCTTCACCCGCTTAGGCTCAAATGTCAACGTCTGCGCGTAACTGTACCTCTGGCTGTCGGAGGGTTCCGACCAGCAATGTTTGTCATCTATAAAGCCACCGTACTTCTGATTTGGGTCAGATATTGTCTACTCATACCTTATGTGCCTTTTGAAAGTCCTCCGTGAAAGTCCTATTGAAATATTCACTGTTCCTGGTTGAATTCACGATTCACAAATACCCCTTTTTGTGCTAGGGCGAAATTGTCACTCACACCGATCTCCAGCCGGTATTACGATGCTTCGACTGCAAAACAAACTACTCAGAACGCAATCAGTCTGACGCTTCAAAGGGTTAATACGCACAATACAATTAACCTACACTTCTGACTATTGCAGGCTGATACTTGCTACTCGACAATCTAAACTTTAACGTTCCACCTGGGTTTTCCTTCTCAACGAATTTGGCACTGAAGCCGCCTATCCACCTTAAGCTAAATCAATCGTGGAATGCCCTCTCTGGTGATTCCAGCCGTTTCAGGGTCCTGTGATCGAAGGTACCCCTATGCCAGGAAACAGAGTCGCTTGCCCTGGACTTCACCAACGTGTGTGTGACCCCAAGTGGGTGTCTAATGCTTTGCTCTTCAAGGTATATATACTTTTTACCCTAAACTGTCAGGTGGACCGACGCTCATCTGTCCACCTGTCAAAACGGTAGGAGATGACATATATCGTGGCAGAATCAATACAAATCATCTCGCGCGTGACTTAACGGTGATTTCACTTGTCGAGAAAACCGATTCGTTCCTGCCATTCATTGCTACCTAATGATCAGGTGACGATACGATAGACATTTCTATCGTTTAAAATCTCGTTTCTCAATTGGACGTGACGATATCCTGCCACCAACCGATTACGTCTCGTAAGACTCGCGACTACTATACAAATTAAATGAGATTAGACCTTATCTAACATACCGCTTCTCCCCTGGGTCCCTCGCTGAAGCTGGATATACACCACGTGTGTTTTTTTTCATGTCCAGCTTCACCGAGAAGTGAAATTCACGTAGGTTTTTAGCCTTGATGCGGAATATCTTTTGAACTTACAATATCTTTATATATGAGGCCCCTTTACCCCTATATTTAGGCTGGCTTTGCCCTGACAACTCCCTTCCCGAGAGAAACACCATGTGTATCTCTTAAAACACAAGGGGCAAAGCCACGCACGCTCGCCTCTCACACCTTTTTACAATCTACCCATCATGTTCAAGACTACAAAACTGTACCCTAGTGGTCGTGTGGCTCATGACCGGGCTCATGCGTCGGCCATATCGATTCCCACGACACACGCGCTACCACATGCTCCCGTCTTGCGGGTTTACATATGGAGAGTAGCCTTAACCTTAGATTTGCAGCACTCTCTCTCTCTCTCTCTCTCTCTCTCTCTCTCTCTCTCTCTCTCTCTCTCTCTCTCTCTCTCTCTCTCTCTCTCTAATACTATATATTTACACCTAAACATACACATTTTTATACACTTTCGCCCACTTTAAAAACAGTTCACTTGGCACTCACTCCGACGAGTAACACCGTCCGCGCCTTTGCGTCAGATGGGTTAATTCCAACGGAGTGTAACTTCACCTCCCGTTCCCCTATGTCTTGGGAAGGGGCAAATGACCCCTGCTTTATGTTGAGCCTCACCCTCGCAAAGCTCAACCAGGGGATTAAAATTGCGCCTCACACACTCACACATTCAACACACAGATTTCTCGACCGCGCCTTTGCGATAGACGGGGTTAGTGTATCCCACACTTACAAAACTCGACACACAGGCTCCCCGTCCACGCACATGCGACGAACGGGGCAGTGTATCTCACATTCGCACTCACAACCAACTCTAGTCAGCAGTCAGAGCAATAATAATACTAAAACCAAAAAGTTTCTTCCGGGCCTTAACACCGGGTTTACGAAACTCATCACCTCATCCACAAAAATATTTGCGACTGGAGCCCCCGTCCCAGACACCAGGCCCATAGCCACCCAACTTTTGCTTCTTTATAACCACCGACTATTGGTAGGAGCCCGGTTCCCAGTATCCCCTTGGGTAACCCTTGATACACCCCTACTTCTCGCCCCGTTATTTCTACGGATATTCCACCAGGGTCCCCATACCCTGTCATTGTCGCATTCCCAAGAGCTTCCCTTGGCGCTATATCCCCCAGGCCCACTCGTCCCGGCGATTACCTTCGTTCGAACGACACTGGCCGTCCTTGGCCCTTGTGCCGTCGACCCCCCGGTCCTTTGCGACGACTTCTTGCGCACCTTGGGCGCTGTGCGCCCCCGGCATTCACTGCGTGGTCTCCGCCACCTAGGATGCTTCTCCTTTGATTTGTGGACCCTTTCCTCGGGCCCCTGGGCGCCCACCTTAGCGGTCCCATCCACTTAAACACCCTCAACTTGTGTTGACCCGTGCCCTCTCAATTCTGGGGGAGTTTGCCCAGCCATTTGCGTGGATCTGGCCTCCCCTCTCCACACGAGTGACACCGACTTCTTGGGGCGCTCAACTCCCCCACATAAATTTGCTTGAAGGTCTTTCCCCAATGACCCCATTGGGTTCCCTCGCTGTTTGGCGTTTAGCCTGGACCGCCTGCGGCCCCTTCTCCCTAATTGGACAGGAGTCGTCCCTCCTGAAACTTTCCGACATTTCGTCGTGTAGGGGCCATCCCCGGGACCATCGGATTGGTTCCCCCTGGGAACCTTCCCTTCCTTACTCGGTACGTTACCGAGTGCAACCGCCGGGGGTCCTTGCCCACCGACTTGAACTTCCTTTGCCCTCGTTGGGCCCTCACTTGGCCCCCCACCCCTGGACCATAACTGATCAGGGCTTGCCCTCACCCCTGGGATATTACCCATGACCAGGTCATATACAGGTGATTCAATGCACATGGCTTCCACTTCGCCACAATAAAATGGGGTATCCACCGTTATCCTCACGATGGGGAACCTTCTGACGGTCCCATCTATCAAAATACACAAATGGTCGCGTCCCAACAATTGCTTGTCGTCAACCAGTTGCCTTCTAACCGCTGCAGAGGAGCACCCAGAATCCCGGAGCAGACGGATCTCCCTTTGCCCCACATATCCTGGGTACACTGGCATATGAACCTTCTCCTGCGAAGTTGTGAGTCTCTCACACATGCCTCTTATTATCGGGACAACCTTCCCGCCTTCCAGCCTTAATTCTCCCTCTTGTATACATTCCCGGAGGGGACTGTGTTCTGGACCGATAGTTTGACAGAATGCTGCCGTCTGTCTACTGGACCCTGGATCTACGCGGTCACCTTGCTTCCAACCCCTTGGTGCTGCGTTCCCGGCCTCCTGCTGAGGTGGGCTAATGTTCCCAGTGGTCCTAACCTGCTTCTGCCAGCAGTCCCTGGCAATATGACCCCGCTTGTTGCAGATAAAACAAGTGGTGTCCTTGGGAGTGCTCCCCTTCCGGCTGGTCTGCGACGTAGGCGGATTGGGGTGGTGTTGCCTTACGGGTGCCATTGCCAACCCGTTTGCCCCACCCCTAGCGGATTTGGGTGCGTTTACACTCCCAACGTGGGCCTCGATGTAGCGTTCTGCCACAGTTGCCATCTCATCATAGGTGGGCGGACCCCTTTCCTTGATGAACAGGCCCAACTCCTTGTAGCATGTGGTTAAAAACTGCTCCCGGAGAAATAGATCTCGCAGGGCTTCATATGACTCATTCACTTCTGCGAGATCAGTCCAGCGGTCAAAGTACCGCCTAGCTCGGGCAAAATACTGAGGTACTATTTCCCCCTTCTCCTGCTTAATTTCTCGGAACTTGGTCCGGAATCCTTCTTCAGTGAGCTGGTATCTCCGAAGGATGGCATTCTTCAGCTCACTGTAGTCGTTAAGAAGTGCAGGAGGCATACTGGTATAAGCCTCGAGGGCTTTACCCGACAACAAAGGGCTCAAGCACATAACCCATGTGTCTTCTGGACACATTTGACTGGAGGTAAAACGCTCGAACCTCTCCAAGTACGAGTCCAAATCATCTGTGTTTTCATTAAAATGAGCGAGGTGGGGGCGTGGGGCATGAATTGCTACCCCTGCACTCCCGTCCCTTGAGCGCCGACTTTAATTCTCCACATCGGCCCTTGCTCTGAGGCGCTCTAATTCTCTCTCGTGCCTCTGTTGTTCGAGCTCTCGTTCTGCCTCCCTTGCCTCCCTTGCCTCCCTTGCTAATTGGGATTCCCTCTCTCTCGCCTCATTTGCTAATTGAATCTCTCTCTCTTTCGCCTCTCTTGCGTCTTTCTCACGCTCTCGTTCTAATTGGGCTTCTCTCTCCCTCGCCTCATTTGCTAATTGAATCTCTCTCTATCTCTTTCGCCTCTCTTGCGTCTTTCTCACGCTCTCGTTCTAACTGGGCTTCTCTCTCCCTCGCCTCATTTGCTAATTGAATCTCTCTCTCTTTCGCCTCCCTATCTAATTGGGCTTCTCTCTCCCTCGCCTCTCTTGCGTCTTTCTCACGCTCTCGTTCTAATTGAATCTCTCGCTCTTTTGCCTCCCTTACTGCTTGGGCCTCTCTCTCCCTTGCGTCATCACGTAAGGCAATCTCCTTGGCCTCACGTTTCTGCTCATCTTTAACGAACTTCTGAAGTTGGGCCCCCTCAAGGCCCATTTCCATGCCTAATGATACCAGTTGGGCGAGGGGTGTAACAACATCCATTTTGATTTTTTCTTTCTATCTTCAACACTCGTCAGAAAGAATGAAGAAGGAAAAGAAAGAAAAAAATGGCAATTGAACCTAATTTACCTCTGTAATTTAACGTAATTAAACGCCCCAAATATTCTGAAACCTACCGCAATTATAGTGGCTATTAAGTATCCTTTTGGGGACTACTGTATTGCGATATTAAACCCTTGAACGGCATCAGCTGACCGAACGCGTCAAAACATAAACAGAACCGCCGTTAAAATAAAACAAAATTTCCATATAGCCATTTTTTTACCTTTTAGAAATATCCTGGTTAGCTCTCGCCAATCAATGTCAGGGACACCTGAGGCCCCGTAAGGCCTGGGCTGACGTGTGGTTATTTAGTCCCGCTGATGAAGTTGCGGGAAAATTAGACCAACGTGGAGGGTCGGAATCCAAGTGTCGCGAACTCGGCGCAGGGAGCTGAGTTAGACCGACTCCGTGATTCCTTCTCTGCCAAATTGGCCTGAAATAGGTTCGATTTCCGTTAGGTGTGATTCCCAATCACTTCAGGCTGTGTAATGGAAAGAATGACTTAAAGTAACAACGATTCTTTTATTTACACATAAAAATAAAGCCGTTTCAATATTTCAACAATCAACAATTCGATTCTTTTCACAGAAATTTGGTTGCTAGGGTTAAATAATTCTCAACAATCATATAGTCATTCTATAGCCCTATACTGGCACTATAGTCTACACACTGGAAATGCTACTACCGTGAGCTCGCCATAAGAGCTTCACAAATCTGAAATGTTATTACCGTGAGCTCGCCATAAGAGCTTCACCCGCTTAGGCTCAAATGTCAACGTCTGCGCGTAACTGTACCTCTGGCTGTCGGAGGGTTCCGACCAGCAATGTTTGTCATCTATAAAGCCACCGTACTCCTGATTTGGGTCAGATATTGTCTACTCATACCTTATGTGCCTTTTGAAAGTCCTCCGTGAAAGTCCTATTGAAATATTCACTGTTCCTGGTTGATTTCACGATTCACAAATGCCCCTTTTTGTGCTAGGGCGAAATTGTCACTCACACCGATCTCCAATCGGTATTACAATGCTTCGACAGCAAAACAAACTACTCAGAACGCAATCAGTCTGACGCTTCAAAGGGTTAATACGCACAATACAATTAACCTACACTTCTGACTATTGCAGGCTGACACCTGCTACTCGACAATCTAAACTTTAACGTTCCACCTGGGTTTTCCTTCTCAACGAATTTGGCACTGAAGCCGCCTATCCACCTTAAGCTAAATCAATCGTGGGATGCCCTCTCTGGCGATTCCAGCCGTTTCAGGGTCCTGTGATCGAAGGTACCCCTATGCCAGGAAACAGAGTCGCCTGCCCTGGACTTCACCAACGTGTGTGTGACCCTAAGTGTGTGTCTAATGCTCTGCTCTTCAAGGTATATATACTTTTTACCCTAAAATGTCAGGTGGACCGACGCTCATCTGTCCACCTGTCAAAATGGTAGGAGATGACGTATATCGAGGCAGAATCAATACAAGTCATCTCGCGCGTGACTTAACGGTGATTTCACTTGTCGAGAAAACCGATTCGTTCCTGCCATTCATTGCTACCTAATGATCAGGTGACGATACGATAGACATTTCTATCGTTTAGAATCTCGTTTCTCAATTGGCCGTGACGATATCCTGCCACCAACCGATTACGTCTCGTTAGACTCGCGACTACTGTACAAATTAAATGAGATTAGACCTTATCTAACATACCGCTTCTCCCCTGGGTCCCTGCGCTGAAGCTGGATATACACCACGTGTGTTTTTTTCATGTCCAGCTTCACCGAGAAGTGAAATTCACGTAGGTTTTTCGCCTTGATGCGGAATATCTTTTGAACTTACAATATCTTTATATATGAGGCCCCTTTGCCCCTATATTTAGGCTGGCTTTGCCCTGACAGTATCTCAAAACCATTGGTTTTGATTGATACGTGCGGGAGCGCGGTGGCTCAGTAGGTAGAGGTGCAGGCTGCAAGCCGAGAGGTCCTCGGTTCGAATCCCACCTGCGGCAACCGCGTTGTGTCCTTGGGCAAGACACTTCATCTCAATTGCCCGCGTGGGGCCACGATGACGCCGTGTACTAAGGCGTACTGCACGTCGATGGTACGCATGTCTTCAACCAATCTAACCCTGCTTGTGCTGCAGTGCGAAGTTACGATGTTGGGGAGCTGGCAGCTGCTCGTCGTTGCTCGGTGGTTCTCTCCGGGTGCTCCGGCTTCCTCCACTCGTAAAACTGTCACGGTCATGGTTAGCCATTGTGCATAAATATGTGACCTTAAACGTCAATAAATAATAAATGATTGATACGTGCGTGACGTTCAGGCCAACTTACATTTTTCTTTACAATTTTTTTTTCAGGAAATATTGAAAATGGCATTAAAATGATTTCGACAAATTGACCCAAGACTTTGCAAGGGTCAGTCTCGTAAAGTGTCTTGTCTGCAAATATATGTACTGTACTATATTGCTTGCTTGCTTGCTTGCTTGCTTATTCAGTCAGATTCTTTCTACTTGAAAAAAATACTTTTTGGATGACTGTAACTGTGTCTTGTCACCATGTATTCTGTTTATTTATATATTATTTATTTATTGATTTGTATTTAAGGTCACATACTTATGACCGTAACAGTTTTACGGGTGGAGGAAGCCGGAGTATCCGGAGAGAACCACCGAGCATCGACGAGCAACTGTCAGTTCCTCAATATTCTAACTCTGTTCAAGCTCCGCTCAAGCAGGGTTACAGCGGTTGAAGACATGTGCACCATCGACGTGCAGTATACGCCTTAGTACATGGCGTCATCGTGCCCCCATGTAGGCAACCGGGATAAAGTGCCTTGCCCAATGACACAACGCGGGTCGTCCAGGACGGGGATCGAACTCGGGACCTCTAGCATACAAGTCCAACAGTCTACCACCTTGTATTCAATAATAAATAGTTGTATAGCATTGAATCCACACATGGAGCTCTGTAGTTGTATAAAATTGCTAAGAACTTTATGGGGAAAAAGGTACGTTTTAATATCCTACTTGAATAATTCTGGAGAATCCATTTCTTTTAGACGGATTGGAAGAGAACTCCACGGCTTTCTCCTAGCAACGGCAAATGCCATATATCGCCAGCAAAACTTAATTTAGCTGAGGGCTGAACCAGAATAAATTTTTTTGATGCCCGAAGAAATCTCTGTGATTGTGGCTGACAAGCAAATTAGACAAGTAGGGTGGTGCGGATCCTTTGATCCACTTAAAGATAAGAGCAAAAAATTTACTGCTGAAAACTTTGAAGTGAATTTCTCTGCTGATTCGAAAATCATTGAAGATCTGAAAGGACCGGTGTCATGTGATATGGCAGTACTTTTCTGGGTCGGGTGATGATGCGTGCCGTACAAACTTTTATGCCCTGAGCCTATCGGTGGGTAGTTATGCAGTGGAACCCTGTTAATTGAATAACCACTTTGCCAGTGGGAATTAGTCAATTAACAGGAGTATTCAATTAACAGGGATTGTGTCACTTTCCCGTATTCTAGACATAAACTTGGCATTTTATTCTATTATATCTTGTTTGACAGAGCTCCATGAGCTCTGTCAAACAAGATATAGTAGATTGAATGCCTGTATTGGATGTACTGAGGCCAAATAGGTCTATAAACAACTAGGGAGAGTCAGGGTAATTTCTCGACAGGTTACAAGATTTTTTTCAATTAACAGGAGTTTTCTCTATAACCTATATTCAATTAGCAGGTCAAATTTGTACTGGAGGTATGGTAAATGGTTTTGTGTTGGGAAGTTATAGTCAGTTAACAGGCTTATTCAATTAAGAGATGTCCGCTGTAATTTTTTTATTAGGGTTTAACGGCACATTAACAGCCAAGGCCATATCGTGTCGGTGACAGTTTTACGGGCGGAGAAAGCCGGAGTACCCGGAGAGAACCATCGAGCAACGACGAGCAGCTGCCAGCTCCCCAACATTGTAACTCCGCACTGCAGCACAGGCAGGGTTAGTTTGGTTGAAGACATGAGCACCATCGACGTACAGTACGCCTTAGTATACGGCGTGAACGTGCCCCCATGTGGACAATCGGGGTTAAGTGCCTTGCCCAAGGACACACCGCGGGAGTCAGAATCGATCGCTCAAACAGTCACCCATTCGAGGACTAACCGGGCTCGATGTTGCTTAACTTCGGTGATCTGACGAGAACCGGTTACCACAACGCCACCGCGCCCCATCCACTGTAATAGATAAGGCGACTAGTAACAAAGCGTGGACTAGCTGCTATAATGTTTTTGTGTCAATGAAAAGTCGAATTTACAGATATTACGAAGATGAAAAAATGAACACAGACAAATGTGCTTAACATATTTCATTAGCTGACCGGTTTTCATCCATGAAATAACCAAGATTACGGACACAGCTTCTGGAGGCAATCGTTGAAAATTGAATATCGAAGGATAATTTGGATATTTACGTTACTTGATGAGGTAGACCAATGTATATCAACTCCGTCTTATCGTGATTCAATTTGGGGAAGTTTTGAATCACCCATGCCTTGATCTATTGAAATGCAGCATTCAGTTTTATCGCGTGCATTGTATTCCATGTCGTAAGTGACTCTAGTATCCCCTGCCCTTATCCTAAAATTGTTAAAATGCTGTCTCTGTGGTTGGGGGTAAAGTGCTGCTTACTCCACCCTGTGATGCCTTGTCACCTACGCCTGTGACAGCCACCATTTTCGGATAGTTGTAAATCTGTAAAAAATTCACTATGCAGGATATCTTTGAATTTACGATCATCCGTGATGGAGAATGGCTTGTGAATATCCGTACTGGGGAAGGACACAGTCAAGTCGAATCATATAATTATATATACTATTCAAAAAAATATGGGATATTTGATAAAAGTGAGATATATGAAGAAATATATTTTTATTTAATGCTCAGGCATCAATTCACGCTGAAAAATTAAGTCATATTCCCCTGTCGGTCGGCAAAACGAAATATCAAAATGATATTTAGAAATCGATATTCCATCGTAGGTTCGGATGACGAATCACATGTACTTTAAACGAGTCAGCACATCAGTAATGAATTCCAGAGTCCCAAATACAAACGAATTCGAATAATTGATAGTGACAGTGACTAAATCAATTCATTAAATCAGCGGTTTCAAAGTTTGACTTTCTCATTCACCTTCCAGCGAAAAGCCGAAATCACTTTCAAATTTCTTCAGTTCAACTTCACACGTCTTCAGTGCATTGAGTTCAAAAAAATTAAAATGACGTGTCTTGTTATTGAAAATAAGAAAGTGGTGTTTTTTGTTATTGTTCTATTTCTTCGAAACACATTGCGATTATTTCAATTCGCCAGCCTTGGTAAATCGTAAAGTTAGGGGAGAAATAAGACGGGACTACTTTTTGTGCGGATATTCACACATTCCAATTGTTGGAGTTTGGTTGTTGTAATTTTTGTATGGACGCCGGTTCGGCACATAAATTTTGCGCCTTAATGGCAAATAAAGGCCACAAATTGGAGAGTTTGTAGTCGTAGAGCATTAAATAAAAAGAAAATTCACGAAAATTTGATGAATACCGAAAATATCTCGTTCGTGGCTACAAGAAATATGAGGATCTTCACGAGCGACTGCGTCGCTCGTGAAGATCCTCATATTTCTTTGTAGCCACTCACGAGATATTTTCGGTATTCATCAAATTTTCGTGAATGTCCTCTATATATTTTCATCAAAAAGACAGTTGAGGCATTGCACTGTGACATCTGGTGAATGATTTCAGCGATAGTTGGGTGTCTGACAAGCACACATTCCACGCACTGAGCTGTAGAAGACATGGACGGTCAGTCAGAGAATTTACCACATTCAGTCCAAGACCGCAATACCTTGTAAATCCTCATCGGTTCGAGAGACAAGCGCGGATCCGACGTGGCATACTCCTTACCAAACGTCCAACATCAGCTTGACTGATGTTATTCTATTCTTCCTGCAGTGCAGTGGCGAGTTCCAGGACATTGGTAGGGGACTGTTGGCGTTGCCGTAGGCGCCTGCCAAGCATATCCCAGACGTGCTCGATTGGTGAAAGGTCTGGACTTGGTGCTGGCCAAGGCAGTGTAGTGATGTTCTGCTCCTGGAGGAACTCTGTAGCGACAGGGGTTCTGTGTGCTCTTGCGCTGTCATCTTGGAAAATGAACCGACGGCCGTGACGTCGCGCAAATAGCACAACATGAGCTGCTAACATGCTGTCACGGTAGTACTGCACTGTGACACGCCCTTGGATGACATGTAATGCTGTTCTGCTTATCGTGGTTATGTCCCCCAACACCATAACCGATCCACCACCAAAACGATCGTGCGCCTAACGGTTACGTCATGGTATCGTTCGTTCCGCCGCCGCCACACTCTGTTTCGCCTGTCGTGGAAGTCGAGAGTGAACCTCGATTCATCGGAAAACATGACGTTGCTCCATCGACGATTGTCCCAGCGCTGTCGTGCTCCACACCATTTACGGCTTGCTGCGATGTGACGTTCAGTCAAACGTGGAATTATTCGAGGTCGTCGAGCGTACAAACTCCAGCTGTGTAGGCGATTTCGGATACTCTGTCCTCTGACTCGCACATCTGTCGCTCGGTCAAGCTGTTATCCAGTTTCTGAGGCACTTTGATGGCGGTTACGTAATACTGTAGTTCGGATGAAACGATCCTGTTTAGCAGTTGTCGACCTTCATCGACCTGACAGACGTCTGTCATCAACATTGCCTGTCTGTCGATAGCGTGACCACAACCTGTTAATCACCGATTGAGTGACTTTAAGAATTTGAGCCACTGCAGTCTGTCTGTTGCCAGCTTCCAACATGCCAACGACGCGTAAACGTTAGTAGTATGTCTCGGGCTTTTGGGGCCTTAGTTGCCGGACCCCGGAAGTGACGTCATGTCACGTGACGTAGTGGCGCCATGTTGGGTTGTCATGGTAACCCGCGTGAGCCGCCATTTTGTTACGTCATCTCCATAGTGATACGTGGTGTGAGTGCGCATGCGCAGCGCGTGTTGTTAGGGTGATACGTGTTTCCGTCGTCCATTTTGTATACTGAAGGCCGCCATCTTGGTTTCTATGGTAGCACGTGATTGCTATGTTACCTAAGGCCTACAATAGGATAGGGGTATGTTCGGTGGGTATGTTCGATTGAATCGGAGTAAATCTGATTACCACAAACAACCCGACAATCCCCCAAATCACCAAAATCCACCCAAAATCACCGAAATTGACTTTATTTCCCCAATTTATCAGCTTAGCACCTAGTGTTATATTACTAAGGGGTACAAGGGGGTGCATTCGATTGAACAGGAGTAATCTTCTGGATTAGAATTCTCCCAGAATCCCTTTTTGGATCCCTATCCCATGACGTTTTTCCCTATTAAGAATAGCACGTAGTGCTATAGGACAAATGTACCCAGAATTCTCCGCTTCTATCTATATATGCAATAGTTTACGTCTATCTAGCCATGTTCCTTTGTTCTAGAGTATACTCCAGTAGCGTAGAAGAGCCTATTATTTGGAACAGTTTATCTTATTATTACTATATTTAGCAATTTCTGGTCTATTCTTGTTAGTTTTGACCCTATTCCGTGTACTCTTGTTGTTTCATTTATATAACTAACCAATCAGATTGCTTGATTTCCCATAACCTGTATGCAGGGTTATCTCCCTTGTGTATAACAAAAGCTTATATCCAATGGCCATACCCCATGGAATCCCATTTTGGAAAACACCTGTGGCTATGGAATCCCTTTTCTGTCATATGTGCTTATGTGAAAAAGCACGATGTGACACAATGTGACCTAGCACAAAGGCACATGCTTTATGTGCCGATATGTGCTTATGTGAAAAAGCACAATGTGACACAATGTGCCCTATCACATAGGCACATACGGGTATTTGAGGATACCTTTGGCCTGGTATTGTATTATTTGAGGAAACCTATCGAGGTTACCTACTGGAGAATACCTTTTTTGTCATATGTGCTTATGTGAAAAAGCACAATGTGACACAATGTGCCCTAGCACAAAGGCACATGTTTTATGTGCCGATATGTGCTTATGTGAAAAAGCACAATGTGACACAATGTGCCCTATCACATCGGCACATACGGGTATTTGAGGATACCTTTGGCCTGGTATTGTATTATTTGAGGAAACCTATCGAGGATACCTACTGGAGAATCCCTTTTTTGTCATATGTGCTTATGTGAAAAAGCACAATGTGACACAATATGCCCTATCACATAGGCACATGCTTTATGTGCCGATATGTGCTTATGTGAAAAGGCACAATGTGACACAATATGACCTATCACATAGGCACATACGGGTATTTGAGGATACCTATGGCCCGGCATTGTATTATTTGAGGATACCTATTGAGGATACCTATCGAGGATACCTTTTGGAGAATCCCTTTTTTTGTCGCATTAGGCTATGTAAAAGCCCTCAATGGGTCTAATGTAGTCTTACCAACCGCTTCCATCTTGTCGCCAAAGCTCCAAGGCCATTACAGGTCTATGGCCTATCTGTCCTATCATTAGCTTCTACAACAGTCTTGTTCCATTGCGGCCTTGTACCAGTACTATTGGCTTCTGTTATTCTGCCCCATATCTCATCCATTACTTCCTAGCTATACCTATCTCAGTCTCGACTATAACATTGATCAAGGTTGAATCAGATTTCCCCTGTATACGTATAAGGCATTCCGTTATTGAGATGCCTAGCCGAGTCCGTAAAATATGGATTCCGTGTTTTAACATCGTCCACTCGAGGGTATGGAAAGGGACTAATAAAGCCTAATTCAACAATGACTACAAGACTCTGAACAGATACAACCAGTCACTACAAAACAACGAAGTAAACATAACAAATTGAAAGAATGTCAAACTAGTAAGATTGATCGAACTAGTTGGACAGACTGAACAGAACAAAGTGAATCCAACAGAACCAAGATCGTAGTGAACATAACAAAGTTTTCACCTGAATGAACTATAATCCCTAAATATAACCCAATGTTAACCCCTTAAATTGAACAAACCTGAATGAACCCTTTGAACTGAACAAAGTTTAGAACTATAACCCCTATATATAACCCTCTTGAACTTTTTGAATGAACTTTTTATATCTGATATAAATAAACACCCTTTGAACTGAATGAATGAACTATATATAATATAAATAAATAGTTAACCCCTTGGAACTGAATGAATTTTTTGAATGAACTTTTTATATCTAATATAAATTAACACCTTTTGAACTGAACGATTTTTTAAACTTCATGACAATATAACGAAAGGTGATCTGAATTTTTAAACTACAACCCATTGAACTGAATTCTTCCAATAGGGGAGGGAAATACCCTCGAGTGGACGATGTTAAAACACGGAATCCATATTTTACGGACTCGGCTAGGCATCTCAATAACGGAATGCCTTATACGTATACAGGGGAAATCTGATTCAACCTTGATCAATGTTATAGTCGAGACTGAGATAGGTATAGCTAGGAAGTAATGGATGAGATATGGGGCAGAATAACAGAAGCCAATAGTACTGGTACAAGGCCGCAATGGAACAAGACTGTTGTAGAAGCTAATGATAGGACAGATAGGCCATAGACCTGTAATGGCCTTGGAGCTTTGGCGACAAGATGGAAGCGGTTGGTAAGACTACATTAGACCCATTGAGGGCTTTTACATAGCCTAATGCGACAAAAAAAGGGATTCTCCAAAAGGTATCCTCGATAGGTATCCTCAATAGGTATCCTCAAATAATACAATGCCGGGCCATAGGTATCCTCAAATACCCGTATGTGCCTATGTGATAGGTCATATTGTGTCACATTGTGCCTTTTCACATAAGCACA
Source organism: Pictodentalium vernedei (assembly GCA_031216915.1). Lineage (NCBI taxonomy): Eukaryota > Metazoa > Mollusca > Scaphopoda > Dentaliida > Dentaliidae > Pictodentalium > Pictodentalium vernedei. The sequence goes on from CM062294.1 coordinate 107,201,382, forward strand.
TATCGGCACATAAAGCATGTGCCTATGTGATAGGGCATATTGTGTCACATTGTGCTTTTTCACATAAGCACATATGACAAAAAAGGGATTCTCCAGTAGGTATCCTCGATAGGTTTCCTCAAATAATACAATACCGGGCCAAAGGTATCCTCAAATACCCGTATGTGCCTATGTGATAGGGCACATTGTGTCACATTGTGCTTTTTCACATAAGCACATATCGGCACATAAAACATGTGCCTTTGTGCTAGGGCACATTGTGTCACATTGTGCTTTTTCACATAAGCACATATGACAAAAAAGGTATTCTCCAGTAGGTATCCTCGATAGGTTTCCTCAAATAATACAATACCAGGCCAAAGGTATCCTCAAATACCCGTATGTGCCTATGTGATAGGGCACATTGTGTCACATTGTGCTTTTTCACATAAGCACATATCGGCACATAAAGCATGTGCCTTTGTGCTAGGTCACATTGTGTCACATTGTGCTTTTTCACATAAGCACATATGACAAAAATGGGATTCCATAGCCACAGGTGTTTTCCAAAATGGGATTCCATGGGGTATGGCCATTGGATATAAGCTTTTGTTATACACAAGGGAGATAACCCTGCATACAGGTTATGGGAAATCAAGTAATCTGATTGGTTAGTTATATAAATGAAACAACAAGAGTACACGGAATAGGGTCAGAACTAACAAGAATAGACCAGAAATTGCTAAATATAGTAATAATAAGATAAACTGCTCCAAATAATAGGCTCTTCTACGCTACTGGAGTATACTCTAGAACAAAGGAACATGGCTAGATAGACGTAAACTATTGCATATATAGATAGAAGCGGAGAATTCTGGGTAAATTTGTCCTATAGCACTACGTGCTATTCTTAATAGGGAAAAACGTCATGGGATAGGGATCCAAAAAGGGATTCTGGGAGAATTCTAATCCAGAAGATTACTCCTGTTCAATCGAATGCACCCCCTTGTACCCCTTAGTAATATAACACTAGGTGCTAAGCTGATAAATTGGGGAAATAAAGTCAATTTCGGTGATTTTGGGTGGATTTTGGTGATTTGGGGGATTGTCGGGTTGTTTGTGGTAATCAGATTTACTCCGATTCAATCGAGCATACCCACCGAACATACCCCTATCCTATTGTAGGCCTTAGGTAACATAGCAATCACGTGCTACCATAGAAACCAAGATGGCGGCCTTCAGTATACAAAATGGACGACGGAAACACGTATCACCCTAACAACACGCGCTGCGTATGCGCACTCACACCACGTATCACTATGGAGATGACGTCACAACATGGCCGCTCACGCGGGTTACCATGACAACACAACATGGCGCACTACGTCACGTGACATGACGTCACTTCCGGGGTCCGGCACCGGGGTCCGGCAACTAAGGCCCCAAAAGCCCGAGACATACTACTAACGTTCGTCACGTGTCTGTCTTTGCATACCTCAAAAGTAACTTTTCGACAAGAAACTATTGATGAACGTGTTTATACCAAGAAAACAACGATGAGACCCCCGAAAAAGCCTGTCTCGTACAATTGAAAATTTGAAAACGTACCCCACAGACATTAACGCGGCGCTCGTGCAAAAAACCTGCACGAAGTTTCTGTGAGCCGGTGACATTCATGATGCACACTAAACTTGGTAACATATTGATGTGTCTAATCACGCGTATCCAATACCATTTTTCGAAAATATCAACATCAGTTTGAGTGTGTCCTACTTTTTTGAATAGTATACATTGAAGGGGGTATAACCCAAAAGAAACCAACCCACAACAGCGAACTTAGCTTTGACCAAGCGAATCTCTCAAATATCTAAGTGAATTTGAACTTTTGTGATTGTCCCTGCAGTTTACCGCTGGAGTCTTTCCTTTTACTGCTGCCGGAGCCCCGACCCCCCCCCCCCCCCCCCCGCCCCCCCCCCCTCCTTGCCTCCGCAGTTTGCCACCGGCGTCATCTCTTTCACAGCAGCACCAGCAGTCGTGACTGCCTACTTACTTTTGCAGCGCCAGATATTCGCCAGTCTGTCTTGATCACCGGCAGATAATGAAGTAAATTAAGCTGAATCGTATCAAAAGATCTTGGTGCCTGTAAAAAATGGGTTACAAAACGGGGAGTGGGCGTTCCGTCTGTGCCCCTACCTGTCCCCGGTCTCTATGCTTGTGAAAAAAAATTGAGTGCGAACGCACCTGAATTCGCACATATATCTTCATTCTGAATGAGGAAAACCCGACTGTAGTGTTCCAAGAGTTAATTAAGCCTTTACCCAACGAATCGTCGAGCTCGTTCCAATGAGGGGTCATGTGATATGGTTTTGTTGAAAAAATATTTTAAATTTTAAAAAATGATTTTTAAAATAATAAATTTTGATATCGTCTGCGTTGAGTAAAGAGTTAAGCGGTATGGGTTGGACGAATCAATACATTATTTATTGTTAATATCGGTTTTGTATCACCACGCATTGTTTTATTCCCTATGGGTTTATATTCATCGTATCATTAACTATGATGCTAAAATGTGAGTCGAACTCTCAAATCTCTGAAGAGCTATGAACTTAATGTGCTTGGATATGAAAAGATTACACACGGAATGATTTTCCAATACAAAGCGAAAAGAATGACTATCAGAGTAAAATTGGCTTAATCTCTCATCGATATAAAATATAACATAACATATAACATTACTAAATATTTTACCATGGCGACCATTGTAGTTTATGTGAAAAGAAATATGATCGCATCATTTTTATTAAGCATTCAAATATCTTTGTCAAGTATAGCCTTCAGACAAGTGTGTGTGTGTGTGTGGGGGGGGGGGGGGGGGGGGTATTCTAAAACTTGGGCTCACGTTATTTATATACCCTAAAATCAGTTGGGTTAAAACTAACCCAAATCATCTGGGTTGAGTGAATATGAACCCAATTGGGTTCATATTCAATAGACCAAGTTGATCTGTGTTGATTTTTGACTCATCTGGCTGTTGGGTGTAAAGAAGAGAAAACGGAAGGAAGAAAGTTCTGTTCACTCGCACATTCCATCCCCACCCCACCCCACCCCAGAAACACGTCCATACTCAATTGTATTTGCAGGCTAAAAAAAATTATCAAATCATCCTTTTCTTTCTCTGTAATATTCAGCAATGATGCAAGATTACACTAGGCAGCTTTAAATGTTTTTAACCCTTTGAAACCTAGTAGTACCGCCCACTCCAGTTCAGTGTCATCAATTGGAAGAGTTTGTATTTGTTATTTGGGGGAGACCAATCAAAATTTTCAACATGCAGCCTTCGAGCTGGTCTTCCACGCATATTAACTTTTACCCAACGAATCGGCCGCATCCGCCCGCGAACTATGCAACTTTTCAGCAGTATATTATTTTTCACAAAAATTCAACAAAACCATATCAAGTGACCCCTCGTTGGAACGAGCTCGTCGAGCTCGTTCCAACGAGGGGTCACATGTTATGGTTTTGTTGAAACTTTTTGAAAAATTTGAAAAAATGATATTTAAAATAATAAATTTTGATATCGTCTGCGTTTGGTAAAGGGTTCCTAGTAACCATCTACTTTATAATTTCACGTAGTATCACGATCCTATTCCGGAAAGCGTTCTTTCGGGTTCAAAATGTTAAAGCAATATTTTTTGATTGCCGAGTGGTACATGGACAGCAAATTTTCTTATTGAGTCCTCAATTCACGGCGAGACAGGCAAATTGGAATCCATGGATGGATGCCAACCCATTAGACAAATTTTTTTAGTCGAATGTTTTTTGCGCAACGATTGTGTGCAGGGATGACGTGGGGGTTGTTAACCCCTTACGACTCCATTCACAGTATAATAGTTTAATTCACGCCACATCCAGGAATCCGGAAAGGGGGAAGCAGAGGATTGTGAGGAACCAAGCAGTCCGTCAAACCCCAGCCTCCAGCCCCACCCCACCCCCGAAGTTGTATGTCGGAGTTGTTCAGTAGCATTTCGACAAGTAGAGAGTTTATCTTTGCCAGGTGTCGGGTCGGATTGTTGAGTATAGTCTGTTTCCGGCTTGATCAGCTCCAATAGTAGTTCTGGGGAAAGAGTATGTTGGGGGCTCTCAAGCCAGTATAACCCGCCCTCGTAATGCTTCTACACCGCCTGTACAGTACGTGGAGAGTGTATTATCACTAAATCACCCGTATAGTGAAGATTCCACCCAAGCAATAATTGCAAATTTGGTGCAAAACATTATAAGTTATTCTGGTTGATTGACGTGGACATAGCCTGACGTTCACGGCTCGGAATGTATGTTCAACCTCGCCGCTAACGAGCCGTGAACGTCAGGCTATGTACACGTCAATCAACCAGAATAACGAATATGTTCCTCCGACAGCCCCATGCAACTAACTGAGTAAATAATTTAACGCATATTTCATAAGCAAATAATTTAATGAATGGAAACGTAAACCCTTCGTGTACCCCGAAGGTTCTGACGTCAAAATGTCATGTAGCGGTACATCAGCTGATTTGGCTGCAGGGCTTGCGATTCCTGTCAAAGTGCTTGAAGTTTTCGGGAACAGTTCAACACAGGTTTAAAACTCAAATTGTTAAAATGTTGTCAACAAACAAGAACGACTTAAATATCAATAGTTATGTCTACTAATGTTGATGGAAATGGAAGTGTACGTCTCCGTTGAATGTGCAATTGTTGAAGGAGGGATTTTTTTTCAACTGCTGGAAGTTATTTGTTGTTTTTGTTGATGTTGAACTTGAAGACGATTCTAGCGTGAAATCGGAAAACAAGTCGTCTGTTAAAACACCATCAAAGGTTTCCGTTGACTGAATGGAAGATATAGAGGACGTTAAATGTTCTACATTTCTAGGCTGTACATACGAGACCGTGGGGGTCGCAGCGTTTGCTTGAAATGTCCCGGTTTGAAATGTTGAACTTTGATGTGGCACAACAGACTGACACAGTGAACATCCAATAGCATCCCCCATTGCCATTTTCTCTACATCTGACACTCGCTGGTAAACAGAAAGGGACGAGACCGACTTGTGACCAGTTACAGCCATGATCTGCAGGAGTAGAATACAGGTGGAGACGAAACATAATACGCACAAGCAAAGTTTCGGCCAATGGACTTTCAGATTAACCGCGGAGGTCCATTGGCTGAAACATTGCTTGTGTTTTTGTCCATATGTACATAATTTGAAGTGGTACTTTGGGTGATAACTCCACTCCACGGGTGTTTTAGTTACAACCCACTCTCCACTTACTGTGTAGTCTGTCTCCGGCTCGATCAGCTCGTGTTGATCATTCTGTTAAAGGTATTTGATGATGATCTTCGTGCAAGTACAGTCTTTCCACTCGCGATGCTTGGACTCTGACGTAATGAGGCCCTTACCGACACATTTAGTCTTTTTGTAGACTGGTTGCTTTTGTACACTGTCGTCAATGGTTCGATGTCCCCTACATCAGTCGGAGCTCTAAAATCCATAACATTATCACGGCCGGTTTCGGCTGAGCGTCGATGGGAAATTTGGATTCTGCCAAGACGGATCAAGCCAAATGGGGGTGCCATGGTGGACCGGATAAAATCAACCCGTGTGTACTATATATTTACCATATAAACCACCAATGCGCGATCCAACATCTCAATTGCAAGGGTATATCGTAGTTCAGTTTCGTACAATGTCTGATATGGCGGCTATGACACGCAAAATTTAGTGTGCCTTGACATCTAACAAGAAGAATTGTTTTGTTTCACATCAAGTTTTTATTTTTTATTTTTTTGTGTTCTCTCTCATGTACCATATTTTTTTGTGGCTGAGAATAAATTAAACTATATATATGTATAACTCAATGATGGGCTTCACAAAATGACTCGAAAGTTCTACTTTGGTGTCACTGTTGGGGGAAGGTCGGGAGAACTGACTCGCGCGATACATCTAATATTATTATATACTTTATAAATAATCACATTTCTATTGGCTGGACCTTATACACGTGACTGGTACTCAAAAATCCATGTGCACCGGTTTTCCAGTGAATATCAACTTTCTGAATATGGCTTTTGGAAATCCCCTTTCTAGTTCTATTTCAATCGAAGTATTTTCAGACTCCTTTGGGCAATCCGAATACTCAAGAAAAAAAACTAGTGTTGACAACCCATTCAACACTGACTAACAACCCGCCTTCAACAATTACAGTTTAATTGTGTAACCAGTCCTTTATTACATTCACTAATACTCCATATACCTAACTGACAGCTTCCCCGATCTTCACCTCTTTCTCTGCCATCTTTTCCCCACCGGTGCCTACCTTCTCTCCACACTGCCTCGTTCTCGTTCACGATTTCCCGTCATTCCTCTCTCTTGTTGGTTTCTGGTCCTGGACACAGTTTTGCATTGAAATACGGACTGATGTATGAAATACGGACTGTTACAATCGTACTGTAGGACACGCCTACCATTTTTATTTGACAATGGATGGGATAAGGCAGAAACATTCATAGGATAGGAAAATTATTCACCGAGTTATGAAAAACTCACCCAGACTAATCACGTGCAGGGAAAACGGATATCACCTAAGAAAAATAAATTATTACAAGCTTAAATTGTTAACTCTATGACTATAATAACTCGCGGTATGAAAAAACATCCATGCAGTCCATTTTGTGCTTAAAACTTAACCCTTTAAACTGTGGTGATATCTTCCACAACAATTCACTGTCATCACTTGGAATAGTCCAGTTCGTTACTTGGGGGAAGACCAATCGATATTTTCAACGTGCAGCTGCACGTTAAAAATCTTGATTTGTGTACCACACAAATTCACTGAGCAACTATCTGCTTTATGAATGCAGGGCCCAATACTATAAAACTTTGTGCGCCTGTAATTGTGAGAAACATTATTAGTTACATAGTTTGTTGGTGGCCTAATATGGTATATATGGTGTCAGTTTATTTCATATTGGACGAGAGTGAAGCTCGAGTCCAATGTGGAATTAACTGACACCATATGTACCATATTAGGCCACCAACAAACTGTGTAACGAATGTATCTTACCGACTGCTGCATCGATGCACAGAACTAATAACAACAGCGATCAAAATTAAATGAGAGAATTCTCACAATGTGTTCACGTGTCTTTGCCTTGCTACAATTTATGGGAGAGTGCATACAGGCACTTTTCCATAAATTGTAACAAGGCAAATTCACACATTCCAAACAGTTTCATTTCGAAGATAACATGACACACATGCACAGAATATGAAGCCTTTTTAAGTTGCCTAACCTGCACTTCAGACCAAATATGGGCTTCCAACACTCAATCTTTCAACTTGAAGCGTATATCGGCTGCCGTCATTTTGAATAATCAATGAACAAAGGGGAGATTACCCATAGCTGTCAGCGTATATTGATGTTGACAGGCAGTATATGGTTTTATATGCAGTCTGCATGTGACGTCTTTGAACCAATGAAATTCCCAGATACTTTTAGGAGGCAAGATATACTACAATTCGCGGTCCTAGCAATAAACGAATACTATAAACAGATTGCCAGAGTAGAAATATACAGTTGCTTTTCCAGGACCTGTACAGTGTAGACACACCCGCAGTGAGCCTGTAAATCGGATACTTTCAACGAATGCAAGTGCCCGACGCCGGCAATTTTCCTCGAAATCACAGCTGAAACCTTACGTGTGAACTGTTATCGGGGAATTGTATTTACGGGTATATGCATGATTTTTGCGCTGGCGTAAAGAATCAGATCGAGGACGCGATCAGTCAGTCATTTTATTTTGACGAATATGCCACCTTCTGTTTCGAAGTTAGCATCTTGAATATTTTGAAATGAAAGTGTCAGTGACACTGTAGCTTAACTTGTCTGTGTGTTATGTTTGATGAAAAGGATAATGTTTAATGTTTATAAAAGGATTGTGAAATAAGACAAGAATTGTGATTGGGAATATGTTAATTTCTGTTCCCTGTATGCTATGTTTTCATTAAAAATAATATGAGGTGTAGACTGTACTAAAGAATTGAGGGGTAGGTTAATGTATGTGACCCTCACAGTTAATGTATATCAACGAAAGTTACCAATTTACAGTGAAATTATTCCAAAACGAGTCATCCTATCAAGTTATGAAATCCCTTCATAAATACGGCCTGTAGACTGTGCTAAAGGTTTTTGGGCTTCGGGCCTGAGTAGCCATCACGGTTGACCGATCGCTACCAAAAGGGGACATCCTCATCTGTAGACATTATACTGAGTCATCCTACCAAGTTACAATGAAATCCCTTCATAAATATGACCTATAGACTGTGCTAAAGGTTTTCGGGTTTTTGGCCCCTGTAGACGTCACAGTTCACCAGTCGTGACCAAAAGGGGACGTTCTCATCTAGACATTATATGGAGTCAACCTATCAAGTTAAAATGAAATCCCTCCATAAATACAACCTGTAGACTGTGCTAACGGTTTTGGGGTTTGGGGCTCGGGCAGTCGTCACGGTTGACAGATCGCGACCAAATGGGGAAGTTCCCATCTAGATATCATACGGAGTCATCCTACCAAGGTACAATGAAATCCCTCTATATTAAATATTACCTGTAGACTGTGCTAAAAGCTTCTAGGGTTCGGGCTTGGGCAGCCGTCACGGTTGACAGATCATGACCAAAAGGAGACGTTCTCATTTACATATTAAACAGAGGCATCCTACCAAGTTACAATGAAATCCTTTCATAAATACGACCTGTAGACTGTGCTAATGGTTTTGGGGTTTGAGGCTCGGGCAGCCATCACGGTTGACCGAAAGCGACCAAAAGGGGTCATTTAGACATGACCCTAAACCTGCATTTGAAATTTTGTGACGATCGGACAAAAATTACGGGGTGTAGCCTATGCTAAAGGAAAATGTGAACAGACTCACAGACTCACAGACTAGCAGATTTTGTCAAGTTAAGCTAAAAATGACAGACTGACTCACGACTAGAGGAAAGACGTAAGAGCTAGTATCCTATTCACAGGATCCATCAACTGAAATCGTAAGGAAATATATTGTCATTGCATTATTGTTGCAATAGTAAACCCAAACAAACGTTCAGCCGCACACCGTATGCGTGTGCGTAGCCGTGGGATCGACATTGTTCAGGCGAGCGATCGAAATCAGCGAATATCATAAACTTCGTAAGTTACAATTTACAGACCTGTAATTACCGGTGCTCTAGACTTGGGACTTGTGTGCAGGTGTAAACTTTTTATAGTATTGGGTCCAGGTCGTATCACGATCCTGGACCTGGAAAGCGGCACTTCGGGTTCAAAGAGTTAAGGTGCTATATTAGTAATAGAATTTTGTTTATTTTGAAAATCCCACCTCTAATATTCCCTAACTTCAGATTAAATATTCACAAATTATACATCAAAATGAAGGTGCAAAATTTTGATGCCCAAGCTCTGTTCTTGGATATGTGAATCATATTTGACCACAAGTAGCTCTCGTGAAATATTATTTAATTATCAGTTCTGGTACGAATACGGTAGCAGACTTCCAGGAACCAGTGGTGCCTGTTGTCAACTCTATGAGTTGATTACATTTCGTCGGCTGAGTGCTAGAATGTTCTATGTCCCATAGGGGACATAGAACATTCTAGCACTCAGGCGACGATATGTGTTTCGTGTTCTAGACATCTCAACCTTCATTTTGATGTATACTCTCCCCAAAAAGAAAGTGTGCATGCTAAAAAATAACACTAAAAAAAGATATATATCATTTTCATTCATGGAAATTGTATTCAATCACAGATGAATCAATTTGTGATCAACACCAGAAATTTCATTACGCTACGACAATTACTCTTGGTGCCATGGAGAGTCAAAGACACTAAGGATCAAACACGAAAGTCACACACTCAATATCTGGTATGACCTCCATCTGCATCGACTACTGCTGTGCATCTACGCCTCATGGAAGCGAACAAGTTAGCATGGAAGTGAGTTAGGCTAGGGTTAGGTTAGGGTTAGGTAGGGTTAGGGTTAGGTTAGGTAGGGTTAGGGTAGGGTTAGGTTAGGCTAATCCTAACCCTACTCTACACCACTGCAGTCGAGCACGACGATGACGTAACATCAAAATCGGACGAATTGCAGGTCTTCGAGGACATAAGACGTATTCTCTCGACTGGTTGATTACTGTTTGAGGATGTATCAGTCTCAGGTTAGGGATGTTCCTGGCTGTCGTCATTGCCGTTTGTTGCCGGTTCCGGAGATGGATGACACGGATATACTGATCTTGTGCAGGGGTGGTAACTCGGGGTCTCCCGGAGCGGGGTCGGTCTCGAACATCATCATGTTGTGCAAGTAGGTGATAAATGAGCATACGAACACAGCTGTGCATGTACGTGTACACGTACATTCGTGTACACCTTCATAGGACTTAGTGTTAAAATCTTGTACAGGTACATGATTCGAACGTTTTTTTAGGGTGTGTTCGAATCACTTTGAGTTTAAATATTCCTGAATTGTATCCTAGACGCCTGTAGTTTTACGTGCGCGTTCATGTACCGTTTTGATTGAAATAGGCAAATGAGTTTCCCCCATAGGATTCAGTGTTAAATTGTGAGCAAAAAAACGTTTTGTCGTTTCAAAAACATCGTCTTGCCGATTCTAATAATCCGCGTCCGTACACGATTTTAACACTGAAACCCTATGGAGGTGTACACGGAGATCCACTTGCGGATTTTAGGACTGAAATCGACTCGTGTAAAGAGGTTGTGTTAGAATTCGCAAACCCACTGTCGCGTTTCTCGAAGTAAGACTAACGCACTTTATTGCAAGGTAATCTTAATAAGCACTTAATGGAAATGTTTTGAATGAAGAGTGTTGCCAGGGTGTTAGAAATCCGCAAACCCACTGTCACGTTTTTGATTGATATATAGGAGAGAAAAAAAATATAAATAAATAGTTATTTAAAAAAATAAATATATCAAATCGAATAGATAATAAAAAATACGTAAATCATGAGCGATTCTCAGACTATTAGAGTAAGGTTTCTTTTAAAAATGCTGATGAGAGCCTACGCATTCTGCGTGAACGAACAACTAGGTCGTCTCTTGTTAGAACGATGTGTCGGATGTCGGGATCACCTAGACTTCGATCACGAGAATCATTCGTGTCTGTGGATGGAAAGGGAAGATATAGTTGTCAAGTATTTCGAACCGGCGTTCGAATGCGTTCAAATCAATGAAGTGATCGCATTTTGGAAGAGATTACTCTTCTGTAAGGATCAAAGCAAGCCCACAGTTTCGGAAGAACAGAAATTGGCGCGTAAAAGTCTGACTTTACGAGATAAGGGATGCATCATGAAATTATTGTTCGATGAAGCATATGTCTAAGTTTTCTCGTTGATATAAAATAAGGGAGAATAGAAAATAAAAATAAATACATACATAAATTTTTTATCTAATATTAGAAAGAAAAAAACAAAAATGAGAACCAGAAATAAATTGTATCCGACATTAGTGGACGACGAGGATGAGAAGCCGATCGACGTTTTGCCGACGGCACCGTCGCTAGAAGAAAGAGAAAGAGGAGAGAGGTATCGCATCGATCAAATCAGTAGAATCCAAGAGTATCTAACTCGAGAGAGAGATTCTCGTCGTTCTCTCAAGAAGAAGTATTCGCGTTTCGTGAAATTCGTCAATGCGATCGACACGACACTCATCACGATTTCCATGGGTTTACACGCGGCCGGCATCGGATTGTTGTCGACCGCAGTCGGCATTCCGATCGTGTTGACCGTAGAAGGAGTGGCTCTCGCCGCCAGATTGTTTAGCATGCTCGGAAACTTTTTGAGTAGGAAATTATATCTGAAGGCGAGGAAACATGAAAAGATTCGCGTCTTGGCCGACTCCAAGATCGACACAATATCCGAAATGATCTCTATGGCATTGAAAGATGGTAGGATATCGGACGGTGAATACTTCGCGTTATTGAGCGAGAAAACGAAATACAATGCCATGAAAGAAGCCGTGAGAATCAAGACTTGTCAGATCATCAAGGAAGAGATGAAGGATTCTCTCGTGGAAAAGGGGAGGAAGGAGGTCAGGGAGGAATTCAGTAAGATGATAGAACTCAAGAGCAGCAATTGAAAAAAAATATATATATATATAATAAGAACAGAATTAATTAATTATTAAATTTATATATAAATTTAAAAAACGAAATTAATTTAAATAACTCTTTAAAAAAATGTATTGCATAAAGTGTAAGAGAGTTACCGAGACGAGTAATTCTCGAGAAGTGCGAACTAAAAACGACAGACAGATGCTTCGCGGAATTTGCGACGTGTGTGGTTCGTCAAAAAAAAGAACGCGAGCAAAGGTAAAGGCATCGTGAATAAAATTATCAATAATCTACCTTTCGAAATGCATCTGCCCAGTCACAGTTTCACGGGACCCGGAACGAAATTTAACATGAGACCCAACGCCGATCTGACTCCCAAATCTTGGAGCAAACCTGTGAATAGGGTGGACGCGGCCAAGTATGATCAAGATCTGTGCTACGCCGGACATCCCGACACCAAGACTCGCAACGACGTCTGCGATAAAAACATGTTGGGGAAATTGAGAGGCATATCAAATCCGATCAGGAGAGAGAAGATAGAACGTTCGCTGGTCGGCAATCTGGTGCAAAACGTCTATACGGATGGAGCGTTCAAAAAAAAAAAGCGCATCTGAAAAGAAGAAGAATAAACGATTATTGACGAGCGAATTGGCCGAGGAGTTACACAAACCCATAGTGTGTAAATTTCAAAAGAGAAGGGTGTTCGTGAAGGGTCTGGATGATATTTGGTCTGCCGACTTGGTCGACATGAGATCGTTTTCGAGGTGGAACGAGGGCATCAAATATCTATTGACGTGTTTTCCAAATACGGTTGGATCAGAGCTTTGAAGAATAAATCAGGACCTTGCATCGCCGAGGCTCTGAAGAGCGTGTTTGACTCGTCTTCTCGAAAACCGAGTAAATTGTGGGTGGATAAGGGAAAGGAATTTTACAACAAGCACGTTCATCAATTGGTAGATCTCTACTCGATCGAAAATGAAGAGAAAGCCAGCGTGGTGGAACGTTGGAATCGAACGATGAAGGAAAAGATGCACAGATACTTCGACCAAGAAATACATATACGCTCTGAATGGTCTGGTCAAAGATTACAACAACATGTGACACAGATCGATCAAGATGACTCCCACGGAAGCTAGCGATCCTCGAAACGAAAAACGGGTCTACGCGAATCTATATCCTGAGAGATCTAAGATCAGGAAGAAGTCTAGAACGCCGAAATTTGCGGTCGGTGATCGAGTGAGAAGTTACGCTTATAAGAAGCACTTCGAAAAGGGTTATACTCCTCGATGGACCTCAGAAATCTTCGTGATAATCAATATATTTCACACCAATCCGGTGACTTACGAAATCGAAGCTTTGGATGGAGAAGAGATCATCGGAAAGTTTTACGAACAACAATTACAGAAGACGAAATTTTGATTAAGAAAACAAAATTTTTTTATTTACTTTCTTCAACATCTTCTTGTTTATACACATATATATAAGAGAGAAAAAAAATAATAATAAAAAATAATTAAAAACTATTTTTTAGATAAAGAAATCAAGTTAATTAATAAACAAAAAACTAAAAATCCTTTAAAATGACAAACATACTAGATATAGCACAAAGCATAGTGAAAGATGAAAGTATTCAAGAATATGAGGTTCACGAATACGAACCAGTAACCGGAACGAGTTTGAACAATGCGGGAGAGATAAGAATCAACATTGAAACTCAAGATCTATTCGTACATCCTAGCGAGAGTTACATAGTGGTGCAGGGACGTCTCACCAAGGAAGATGGGAGCGACTACGCCGCCGACGACACGGTTACTCTAGCCAATAATGGCATCATGCATCTATTCAGTAATATAAAATACATGCTATCCGGACAAGAGATAGAATCTGTTTTTCATCCCGGTCAGGCCACCACGATGTTCGGACTCTTGACGTATCCTGATGATTTTTCAAAATCCAGAGGACTTAATCAGTTGTGGGTGAAAAACACCGTAGGCCCTGCTAGCACCGGCGCCGCCTTGATATTCGACTACGTCGTCAAGACGTCCAGACCTAAAGGAACGTTTTCATTCAGGATACCTTTGAAACACATCTTCAGATTTGCGGACGATTACAACAAGATCATGTACAGATTCAAACACAATCTAACGTTGATTCGAAAAGGAAACGACGATGCAATAGTGAGACTCACTGCAACCAATGCGGGTAAGATAACTCTACACAAGATATCGTGGTTCGTTCCGCACGTGGAGCCTTCGATCATGGAGAAAGCGCATCTCTACAAGATCATAGAATCCAAGAGTAAATTACCTGTGGGATTTAGAATGAGACAGTGTGACACGGCTAGCATTCCTCCCTCCACGAATCACTTCGATTGGAGATTGATGGTGAAATCTGCTTCCGAGAGACCGCGTTTCATCGTGGTTGCATTTCAGACCGATAGGGACGGGTCTCAGGAAAAGAATGCGTCGCTGTTCAATCACTGCCATTTGAGAAACATGCAAGGGTTTCTGAACGCCACAAGATATCCAGCGATCGATTACAATGCATCGTTCGACAAGAACGATTTCTGCAGACTGATTTTAGAAAGAAGTATCACATTCTAGACAAATTGATGAGCAACCCTAACATATCTCCCGGCGAATACAAGTCGATGTATCCCATGTTCGTATTTGACTTCAGTAAACAGAGTGAACGACTCAAGAGTAGTGTCTTAGACATTCAGATCAAGATGCAATTTGATAGGAACGTGCCGAGAAAAAACGAAGCCTTCGCCCTGGTCCTGTCGGACAGAGAATTACAATTCGAATCGGACGGAAACAAGATGTCGATCATTCGATGAGAGACGAGTGTGAAAAAAATTAATAAACGTTAAAAATGTGGATGTAAGATTAATTAAAAAACAAAATCTCGAAAACAAAATGGATGTTTTTGACACGAAAACAACAAATCATCTGTTCACTTCATATTACTACGACGTTAAAATAAAATACTTGGAAAAATGGATTCAAATTGAATATGAAGAATGTAACACAAAAAAGGATGGAATAGTTGTGATTTTAACGAATATCATTTAAAAGAAAAAGAAGAGTTTGATCTCATAAGATCTAACGAAGAAATTATAAAAAATGCAATTTTAAAATGTTGCCAATGTAAGAAACGTCAAATAAAAATCGAATCTCAACAAACTACATCTGGTGATGAATCAACAACCATATTCGCAAAGTGTATAAATTGTAATCATAAATGGATAGAAAATTAAAAAAAAGGATGCAATTTTAATCATCGTCATAAGTGACAAAATTCTTTTACTAAAGAAAAAAAACATTTCAGATATCGTATAATAATATATAATAAAAAGTTATCAAACAAAAAACAAAAAAAAAAAATAAAAGTAATGAGATCTAGAACATCTTTCTAAATCTCATTACTTTTTTTTTTTTTTTTTTTTTATAAATCACACATTATTTTTTTTTTAATTCATTATTTTCCATGCGTTCACTGTTTGTTCAAAGGAACTAGTTCGATCAGTAGACTCACCACGGAAGTGGCGGCTTTGGGATTATTGGTTTTCATAACGAAATTAATCCTGTCTCCGGCGTTCACTTTGAGAGACGTGCCGAACGTGCTAACATTTGCGTGTTGATTCTCAGTCTTTTCGTATCTCTTATCGCTCTCTACTCCATTCACCATGAGATTGACGACCGCTCTGTTATTCAAATCCGAGGAAGCCAGACTCATTCGAAGGATTTCACCTCCCAGCGGCATGGGATATCCCACCTGACCATGTTTCGATCCGCTACCTCCATTTCCGAAAGACCACTCAGCTTTTCCTTCATCTAAGGTGCCGGCCTCTTCGGCCCACACAGTGATCAATTGTCTAGCATATTTGACTTTCTCCACCACTGAAATCAGGGTGCAGGCATCCGTCTTGTTCACGGGATCCGGTAGATTCGTGAGTGCATGTCCACCCATGTCTAGTTTACCTTCCATGATGTCACCCTTTCTCCAGACCGAGTTGTCATCCACGTACTTTCTGCTGACCGCGCTGGAATCGAATTTGGGATCATGATCGAGACTGAATAAATTGCGACCGTTCATGTTGATGCCACCCTCCATGGTTCCACCAGATTGTTTGTTCAGGTAGAGATCGTCCACTTGCGATTTTAGGTATTCTTGTGATTGTATCATGGCAGAATCTACGTAGCCCTTGTTGACCACGGTTGAGTCTGCATCTGTGTCGTTGATCTTCGACAGATTCAATATCTTGTTGAATCCCGCATTCAGATCCGATTTCATTTCTCATCTGTCAGACTTTCTCTGTTCCAGATCTACGTAGTGTTTGGTCGCCACGTCCTTGGGATTCGTGGGAGTGGCCACTTTCGTTATCTTGTTAGAATTGGCATTCAATTCCGAGTGCATCGTTTTCTGAATGTATCTATTTCTCAGGTGTTCGGTGAATCTCGCGTGAGTGTCGTCCACGTATTTCTTGGTCGCGGCATCGGTGGGATCTATGGGATTTGCGACATTCACCAAACGTTTGGATTTCAGATCGAGATCAGCAGTCATGGTTTCATCCACGTAATTATCTAGCAGGATTCGTTCGAAATCGGCGTTCCCCCTGTCAACGTATTTTTTAGTCGCAGCATCTGCGAGATCTATCGGCTCAGGAAGATTGTAGAGCTTCTTATCATTCATGTTCAAAGGTTCTTCTCAAGGTTCGTATCTCCGAACGTAACGTTCGTCCAAGTTGGCAACGTCGTAACCATCGTCGACTTCGAACGTCTTCCTCTTCTTTCTTAGGTTGACTTTTTCGTCGTCACTTCTACCAAATTTAGCAACTGGCATGTTGTTGTGGGATTTTTTTTTGTTTTTTAGAAAAAATATATTCAAAATGCAGTTTATTAAAAATGAACTATGTTATTTTATTTTTCGTTTTTATTCGATTAAAATTTTTTTAAAATAATATTTTATCTTTATATATACTATAAAAAAAAAAAATCTCTCTCTAATGTAAATCATTGAGAATGTCTTGAAATCGATCTCCTTCAGACCATCTCTTGAGAACGTAGAGACACAGGTGACCGCAAAACACTTGATCTGGTGATTGCACTTGTTCCGTGTTGTAGCGAACCATCGACTTGTTGAAATAGTTCTTTATTTCTTTTGGCGGCAAGATTCCGTAGCTGTCGAAATAATAATTTTTCTTCTTCCCGTTCTTGATCCACGCCACCCAGTGAGTGCCTTCACCCGATGAATCGTCTAGATTTAAAATTCCGCATTCCGATTGTCGAGGTCTTTTCTTTGGCAAGGGATCACTGGAAAACAAGCCTAGAAAATCTTTGATTTTCAAATCTTTTGCCGCATTCAACAGATCGATGTTGGATAGAGGTTTGTTATGTAAGACGACACCTTCTATGGATATCTTTATTTTCTTATTCATAAATGCATATATATTTTTTTGTTTATTTATTTTATTATAATTCACTAAAATGACGTTATTTTTTTTTTTTTTTTTTTCTTTTTCTTTTTAAACTAACATTCTCGATGTCTCTATCGATTTCCATAATCTTGAATTCGTCTAATTCCTCTTGATTTTCTGAAATCCTGATATTACCATCTTTTAGTAGAACAGATTCGATCATTTTGTAGTGATTTAACGAATGAAATTTTTTAGATACTGTGTCGTAAATGTATCTCTCTTGATCTTTTGACAATTTTTTGAACAGGAATAACAACTGCAAATATCTATTATATTCAAATATGTCTTTTTCGCTACCTGCGAGAAAAGACGACGCAAAAAGAGATATCAAACGTAGTTTGTCTCTCTTAGTTCGAACGTTTTCAGAATTTAAGAATTGGGGTTCGTTAGGTACTTTTTCTTTTTTAACTAACGCTCTCGATGTCACTATCAATTTCTATAATTTTGATTCCATCTAATTCTTCTTGATTTTCTGGAATCCTATCATCCACAATCATATCTGGAATCTTATCATCCACAATCGTATCTGGAATCCAATCATCCACATTCATATCGTCTCTAATTAGATCTAAAGTCCAATGTCTGAGTGCCAAAGTGCTTATTTTATCGTCTAACACGAATCTCTTATCATCGTCAGCCGTCTGCGAAATCTTGTTGACTATTTCGGTATACAAGTCGTGATTTTCACTTCAAATCGATTTCATAGTCTTATACACCAGACCACATCCTAACAGAAAGAGATGTTTTTCTTCACCACGCACGCTTTAACTCCTTTGCACTTCTTGATCTCTTCATCATCTTCTAGACGATAAGCATACAGTTTGGGTCTCAAACCCATGAATTCGACGATTTGTTTACCATCGCTCTCATCCTTAAATTTACCCAACACCTTCTTGTTGTCGTTCGATTGAATGTTGGACGGGTGATCGACGGGATAATTGCTCATGTCAAACCAGTCGGTCACGTCCTGAGATATATCTCATTAGACATCTTTCGTCTCTATCTCGTAAACTAAACTGTCCGTGTTGGTGAACAGTAGTTTGGCTTTATCACCAAATTTTCGTTTGACATAATCGTAGTGAAACTCATACATCAATCGCTTGCTGATATCTAAGATGATCGGTCTGAGATAATATGGTTTATCGAACTTCAGGTGCATCTTTTGCATGTGAACGGCCACTAGATTTTTGTCGAATATGGTTCGGTGTTTGTAATTGGGTTTTGTCACTAATGTTTTAGCTCTTTTCTCAGACGTGACGAGTCGAACGTCGGTTCTCTTCCTGATGTTTTCCATCGATTTACCGTACACGCAGTTGTTCATGAATTTGAAGAAATCTTTTTCGAAATCGTTCTCGGCTCGAATTCTGAGATTCGTGTTGAGATCGATGTATTTTTTCATCCAAGTCTCTTCATCGAATCGAATGATGCGATGTATGTCAACTAATTTCATCCCGTAATCAACGTACTGTTTCAAATTCTCGCTGTAGATGACATAGTTACATTTGTTAAATAAATTGGGAATGAGTTTTTCCTCGTCTCCTTCATTCGGTTCCATTCGTTCGGGAGCCAGCGGATAATCGTTGTGTGGATCGTGTAATTCTTCCAGATAGTTCATTCCAACTTCTAAAATGCAAGGATAGTCTCTCCATTTTTGCATCTCTTCCGGTTCCTTTACCCATTCGAAATTTCCAATCGGTAAAGGATGACTCATAGCCCAACCATACAGATTATTGGCGTCCCAATACTGTATGTATTTAGTCGACCGTTTCGAATCGAAACCTTCTTTCATGTAGGGATTGTTAGCCTCAGAATATCTGTGAGAGATCATCGAGACGCCACCTCTTGCAGCCCTTTCGAACATGAGCAACATGTTCATGTCGGATAATAATTCCAATTGGACTTTAGTGGTCTTCAACAGAGCGTCCCACGCTAGACCGGGTGCGGTGAAATACCAAGCGGGATCCAGATCGTAATTTCGACAACAGACGTCTCGAAAATTTTCGAACATATCTGCCAAGAGCAGAACGTCAGTCTTCAGATAGAGATCGTGATAATCTCTCAAGGTTTTCATATCGAATGATTTCCACACCTTTTTAGTGTGTTCGTAATTCTCGTCGGAAATGTCGGATTTGTATAATTTTGAATAAAAATCTTCTTTCGAAGGTAGTGCGGTGTCTTCGAATCTCTTTAGATCATCATGTAATCGTAAGGATAGACTCCTTTCCTCAACATGACGTCTAGTCGTTCTCCGAACTGTTCGCTCGTGATTTTAAATTTATCCTTGTTCATGTTATCGACTAATTTTTCCAGAGCGGTCGACATGAATTTAAAACTGTCGATGAAACGTATGGCTCTACGAATGAATTTCGTTTTTTCTTTCAACGTCTCTCCATCGATTACTCTTTTCTTCTCCATGAGCTTCCATTTCGTGAAGGAAATGTATCTTTCTTCGCTGTTCGTGATGCAATTTAATTCTTCGTGTGAGGTGCCGAGATTTTTCATGAACAGATGACTGTCGTAACCCGAGAGATTGTGAAAAATCACCGGATAGAAAACGGCGTCTCGATATTTTAAATTACACTTGCTGTGAGCCGGACCGTGATACAGACCCGTGTAATGATCATGGTCTCTGACCTTCTTATTTTCCTTTGAATTCTCATCAAACGATTGTCTGCATATGTGACATTCGGTGGCTCTGTTATTTTCATCCTGCTGCTCTCGCGTGATGATCATTTTTGCCGGAGTTTTAAATTTATCGTATAACATTTGAATTTTCAATTCTAACTCTTCCACAAACCTTTGAGCCACGTCGTCGTCTTCATACTGTTTCGTGTAGGTGAAGGGACCCATGTCGTGTTGTGAGTCGAAAGCGCATTTCACGTAAATGCAATAGCCCGAAGGTATGATATCTTTCGACGTAACTTTGAAGAGCATTGGGTTGACTGGAACTCATTTTCATGGTGAAACATTCGAAATCGGCGTACACGACGAATGGTACTTTTAACCTTCTATTGTGATTTTCAAACTTCACGATGGTGTTAGGTTTGGGCATTTCGACGGCGACACCTTGATTTTCATTGCAATATTCCTGATGTTTCGCCAACGAGTCTTCGCTGTGAAACACGTTCATGCAATTGAAACATAAAGATATCTTTCCGTTATGTTTATTATTTTGTTTCGACAGTAATCGGCTCGGATTTGGAACCCAACAATAATGACGATTGTCACCGTTCGAAATCAATAATAAAATAATCGTCTTTTCTCTTCCGAGATACGAAGTCAGTCTGAGAGGATAGATCTTTCGTTTTTCCTCATCATATCCCAAGACGTTCACCGCTACGGTGGGATTTTGAACCTCGAAACGTTCAATGTGTTTTAACTGCGTTGGAAAAGTCACTCCGGTCCAATCGAGATTTTTAGAAGTTTCCTTGTAATGAGAAACTCTATCGGGGTTCGTTTTGACAGGGTATAAAGCGGAGGTGACTGCCCATTTAAAACACTGATCATCGTTATTTTTCACGTTGATCACGGCGTATTTCTTAGCCAGGAAATACGGTAATTTCACATAGGAAGACCCTTTCAACAAATCATTTTCAGTTATGTGAATTTCGAGTTTCCACACCTCATCGAACGCCCAATTACTACCTTCATGTTGATAATTGGCGAGAGACATCAACATCTTGTCTTTCATCTTTTCGAAAACGTCCGATAAATCTGAACCTCGAAATACGGGTTCGACGTTAGATCTGAAATATGCATTTTTCCCCATGCTCTCGCCGGACTTCTCGTCGATTTTATTCATCACGCAATGGAGTATCATCTTAATTTTTAGTCCCACGTTCATGTATTTGCGAAACAAATCCAATACTTTTTTCTTCACCCGTTCCATGAACAATTTTGGATCGATTTTCTTCAATGAGTGAACCACGTCGAAAGTTTTAAAAACGCCTTTGATCGCACTCTCCCGTTCCACGGACTTTAATTGAAATAGTTCTGCGGCGAGTCGCGCTAGATATTCTTCTCCTTTCCCTTCGTCTATTGCTCATCGAAGTTCACTCGATATATCTCGTTTGCCTAGAATCTGATGTGCATCACTCGTTTTCATTTTAGTTTTTCTTTTCTTTTCTTTGGAAACTTGAAGTTCTTCTTCAACAGCTTTTCGTTTAGTCGTCTTCTTATTTTTCACAATCGAAACATTTTTGTTTTTTTTCGACATCGGCATTTCGATTCCTTTTACTATCTTTTTCTTCTTCTCATTTTTCACAACCGATGCATTTTTTGACATCGTTGCTATCAGCATTTCAATTCCTTTTACTATCTTTTTTCTTCTTCTTCTCATTTTTCACAACCAATGCATTTTTTGACATCGTTGCTATCGGCATTTCGTTTGCCTTTCCATCGTTTCACAAATGTTGCTGTATGACTTCAGTCTTTTTTGATTTAGTTCTATGATTTCTGAAATGTGAAATTTTTAATGGTTTACAAATCTCGTTTAACTGAGGTACGGTTTTCTCATTTAAATTTTTCAATTTTTTTTTATCTGTTTGCTTCATTTTGTAAGAATATATTTTTTTTCCGAATTTTGTACTTAAATAATTTGTTTAAAAAGTTTTGTTTTTACTCTTTATATAAAAAAAAGATTTTTTTTAATTCAATTTTTTTCTTTAATGTGTTTTTTATTCAAAACAATTTACGATCGCTTTTATTTCTTGTTTGCAGAATGAACACGTTTTCTCGTCTCTAGAATAACATTCCTTACAATAACACAAATGTGCACACGGTAGAAACAAAACGTTTGCGACATTTTCGCAAAGCAGACAAGTGTTCGTGTTGCTTGACTCGTTTTCGACACATGACAATAACTCGTCCGCTTGTGTCATGAATTTAATCAGATGTTCTAAAGTCAAAAATTGAGATAAGGTCTTGTTTGCGTTATTTAACGCATTGTACAATTGTTCCTTAGTGTACCCTAATTGTAACATATCCATCAATAATTTTTGGTTTTTATTTCTATCCCACTCTTCATCGTCGATTTTAATTAATCCCAACGTTATGATCTTGTTCAAATAATCACATTTACCTTTTTTAATATTATTTATATGTTCTAGTAAAGGTCTGTCATGAGGTTCCCAATTCATCAAATGTATATTACAACAAAAACATTTAACTCTATCACTTTTACCCACATAAATGAAACCCGCAGCGGCTAAATCTTCGGGTTTTTTTAGCAAGATGCGAAGGCCAATTTTTAAATATTTGAAGTCTTGCACGTTCTAAACTATAATTCGGATGTTCGGACTTGATCATTGTTTTTACCTCAAAATTGAGTTTGTAAGAATATTTTTTTCGAATTTTGTATTAATGATAATTTGTTAAAAAGTTTTAGAATTGTTTATAATATGTTTTAATTCCTTCAAAAAGAATTAATTATATGTTCTTAACGTGAAAAAAAATTGAATTAATACGAATAAAAAAAAAAAAAGGATGTTAAAATTTAACTTTTATTTATATATAAAGAGAAACTTTTTTTTAACAAATTATTATTTAAATACAAAATTTAATTATACATTATTTGCAAGAATTCATAAAAAACCAAATAATCGATCATGACAACAACACCTAAAAGGTGTAAATTGAAAGAATGTTTTTTTAATACGCTATCAGATACTTGGATCTATACAGTAGAACACGATCCCATCGAATTGAACGATGTTAAGATGGTGTACTTAGAGCACTATGACAACAAATATATAATGTGTTTGAAATTGGATGAAGCCATGCTCGATTTGTTTTACAAGTACCAAGACGATCTGCTGAATAATATCTTCGACAAATACAGAAGACCCTACATGAATGATTTGATGATGATCTATGAAAAGAAAATATTTCCAATGATCTCACTCGAACTTGTGGACAAATCGGGTGGTGAGAGCACGTTCACTGATGTAGAAAAACTCAAAAGAGTAAAGATAAACATTCAAGACATTTTGATAAGAGGAAAAATAACGCATGTCGACATGCTAATAACGGACTTGGAAATATATGAACAATAGAGAGATTGATTTTAGCAAAGAAGAAGGAAAAAAAGTAATGAGATCTAAAGGTGATCTCATTACTTTTTACAAAAAAAATTTCACATTAAAGAAAATTAAAATTTAAAAAACTTTTTTTATATGTATAAAGAGCAAAAAAAAAAAACAAAACTTTTTTTAAACAAATTATTAAAATACAAAATTTAAAATATACATTATTTGCAAGAATTCATAAAACAAAGAAAACCAAATAATCGATCATGACAGCAACACCTAAAAGCTGCGAATTGAAATTGAAACGAGTCGAAACGAATAAGAAATTAGGTTTTAAAATCTATAGATTACAATGACACGTTCCTATCAAATTGAACGAGATCGAGATGAAGGACTTGGAGCATAAATACGACAGATATAAGATGACATTGAAATTGGATGAAGCCATGCTCGATTTGTTTTACAAGTATCAAAGCGATCTGCAGAAAATCGTCATCGCTAAAGATAAAGAATTTGACAATGACGATTTGACATTGTTCTATGGAAGTTACATATATCCAAAAATCTAATGCGAACTCGTGGAGAAATTGGGTGGTGAGAGCGAGTTCACCGATGTAAAAAAAACTCAAAAGAGTAAAGATAAACATTCAACACATTTTCGAAAAAGGAGAATACACGAGTGTCAACATGCTAATAACGGACTTGGAAATATAAACAATAGAGTGATTGATTTTTTAGCGAAGAAGAAGGAAAAAACGTGATGAGATCATCTTGAAAACACGAGTGTCAACATGCTAATAACGGGCTTGGAAATATAAACAATAGAGAGATTGATTTTTTTAGCGAAGAAAAAGTAAAAAAAAAAAGTAATGAGATCATCTCATTACTTTTGTTTTCCTTCTTCACTATTACCCATATAATATAATAACGTTTCCTTTTTTCTTAAATTTCAGCATCGATTCTTCTTCTTTTCTTTTTTTCTTCTTTTTGTGATATGATACGTTTTTATAACAACACATTTGTTTATCCGAATCATAATTATGAACGAATGTTGTGCATCTCTTGGTAACACTCGCATCATTACCATTCTCTTCAGAAGGTAGTGGTGATGGTGGAAAGCGGCTCACTCCCAACCGTCTATCCCGCGCTTTACCTATCTCTTTCATCAGTTCTTTCCTTATATATCCATCATTAGCGTCTAACCATTTTTCCACATCTTTTTTTTTTTCGCACTCTGTCTCGCGATATTCGTCATTATCGTCTAATTGTTTCTCCACCTTTTTATCCATTTTAAATATATTATTTTATACTTTCTATGATTTATATTTTATATAATCATATAATTTTATATTATAATAACATATTCAAAATCGGTATATTCTTAAACGGCGAATTCTCACCGAGCAACAAACCCTTGCCGAGTCGCTCAACGTTCTGTCCACTCTTCAGATAGAGACTGTTTCCTCTCAGAGAGTTGCCACCTGTAACGGGTTCTAGACACAATCCTTTACCGCTGTCGTCTACGTGGACGCAACACACAGTTCCTCCCTTCTTCAAAAACAGTCCGCTGCCACCCATTAATTTCTCAACTGCCGAACTAGCAAGTCCCGTGAGAGCTCCCACGCCAAGAGTCTTTCTGAGAAAGGGTAGTGCCTTTGCAGCGAAGGGTAATGCTTTTGCAGTGATTCCTGCCAATAGCGGTAGGAAACCACCTTTCATTCTCAAATTGTATCTCAATTCAGCGGGACTCAATCTCACCGTCAACCCTCTTCCATCGCGAATCGCTTTCTCCATCCTTTTGCTTTGACTTCTGGTCCAGGCGATCAAATCCTGACCGCCTCTCGTCAGATCTTCATGAGTGAATTTGAATCTCACCGCCTCGCCTCGAGTTGTTAACGCTCTCTTACGTTTCTTCCTCTGTCCTGCGGATATGTTCACGTTTTTAATCGCGTATTCTGTCATAATTCTTTTTTTTTAAATATATTTACTTCAATTGTTTCTTGTTTAATAATAATTATTTATATTAAAATAATTTTGTAAAATTAATATTGCGTTTATTTTATTTTTGTTATCTATATATATACACAATATTTTTTTTTTTTTTGCTTTTATATTTCTCTTATGTGAAATCGTATCGTCACCCTCTCTCCGCGAAGATCTAACAGTTCACCATTTTGATCCGTCAACGTGGTTTTGAGACTATACAACGTGTCTAAAATCACTGGTAGATAAACTAAATTTCGAGGTTGCTCCATGATCTTATAACCCGGCGACACATTTGGAAAGAAGGAATAGATCGTCGGTTGAGCGCTACCATTCACGTAGCTTCTATCAATCATGTCCACGTTCACCAGAATGCTTTTGACTGCGAGAATGTCGACCGTATTTTCAGATGCCGCGTGACCTCGATACACCTTTCGATCGAATCCCAACATCTTGCCTATAGAATCGTCGGTGTTGAAATCCACTCAAAAATTATCTTCCAAATCCAACATCGTCTGTAAGGTATTAGGATTGGGAGCGAGTCTGATCTTGTTGCTTCCCTTTCCATCCGTCTTCATTCGCGTCTGAATGTAATTGTTCAAATCATCTATGTCGTAACTCCCTTTGGGAATTCGAATCTCCAACCAATCCACTCCGTCAGAATACTTGAACGAGTTATTCTTTTCGGTGATGTTGGGAAAGGAATAATAAGTCTCCAGATTCACCAACGCCATCTCGTATCTTTTCTCTCTATTCAATTCGATGGAAGGTTCGAATTTCATAGCGAATCGAGTTGAATCGCCACTCACCACGATTTGAATGGATTGTTTTGCAGCCGTATTCTCGGCTATCCGTTCTAACAATTCTCCATGTTTGAACATTATATTTAATTTTATTTTTTTTTTATATTCAAAACTAATTATTTGAAGATTTATTATTTTCTAAATTTCTAAATTTTCTAAATTTTATTTTCACACTCTATTTTATTATCATCAGAAACATAAAACTTGTCGAATCCGCACCGATATTTTCCGCGATTAAATTTGCTTGTCAAATCGATCACAACGAAATTGTAAAGTCCACCATCCCAAACCCTCTTGCAGAATCTCCTGAATTCAGCCGCGCTCATGTCGTTTGCGACATGATTGCCATAGATGTGATTGAGATTCTTGAGATCTTGGCGAAAGAGACATAGAAAATTAGCGTTCTCCCTTATCGTCTGTCTGGGCAATTGAAAATAATTCTGCGACAGGTAGAAACAGTCCACGTTGCTGTGTCGACCCCTAACGTAATACGATTCGCATCAGTTCTGTCTCTCCAAAAGCAGATCGTCGAAAATCATGAGATTTTTATCTTCCGATTTCAGTTCTCTAGGATCCGGAACGTCGCTAGCGTTCTCATAAAATTGACACTCGACGTTCGAAGATGCATTTCTCTTCATCAGCTCCATCGCCGCACTGTCCAAAATGGTCGAACGTGGAGCTTCACTCTTGTCATGAGATTTTTATCTTCCGATTTCAGTTCTCTAGGATCCGGAACGTCGCTAGCGTTCTCATAAAATTGACACTCGACGTTCGAAGATGCATTTCTCTTCATCAGCTCCATCGCCGCACTGTCCAAAATGGTCGAACGTGGAGCTTCACTCTTGTCGAATTCCTCCCTACTGTCAAAGATTCTGGCTATGACGTCCTTGGGCAATCTACGATCCATGCACTCTCGAAGCAATCTGTATTCGGGTTGAAACAAGCTCTTGCCAAACACGAACAATCTGTCGTAATCCAACCAGTCGGGTCGGGACAACAGATTCATCAACAGATTGGTCTTTCCACAATTCGATTTTCCCACTATCAAGCCTCTTATGCTTTTGGGAAAGAACTCGTTATTCGACCTCTTGGTCACGGCGTCCTTCCAAGACATATCTTTAATGTTCATCTTTTGTTTTATTTTTTTGTTTGTTATTTTAGATTCTTTTCAAACACAAATTTTATATGTTTTTCAAACTCAGTTGTTTTAATATTATTATTTATTGATACCACACCATTGTGAGTTCTCTTCAATCCAGATCCACTCGTCATTTTGGCTAAATCTTGTATGGGTACCACAGCATCCTTAAAATCTTTCCAGCTTTTCGGCGTTCGCTCTAACGCAGCTCGCTTCGCCGGTGGACTGATCAACTTGTCAATCAATGCGTCGGCTGCCCTCTTGTCAGCCACATAAGCTATCCTACCACTGGCTTCGGAAGCGGCTTTCTTACCAGGATCCAAAGCCGTCTTCTTACCGACCTCAAACACAGTCGATGCGAGTTTTCTACCCGCATCGCTCGTGAACGCTCGCATTATAGAATCGACGATGCCAGAACCGCCTTGAACATAAGTTCTGACGTATCCCCTGTTCTTTATCACCAACATATTTTATTTTTATAATATATTTTGTTTTTTCACTGGTAAATAGTTTTGCTGTTTAAATACTTTTATTATTCTAGTGTAAAAATTTACTGTTTTATTTTTCTTTGTTTGTTTGTTTCTCTCTACTTATTATATACACATCAATCCTTCAATTCGTTCATCAGCCTTTTATAGTGTTTTTTGTTCAAAACCTTCTGTCTTAACAATTCGTCAGATATAGTAACTATCTGATTATCTAATCCTGTGTTACCAGCCCGTCTGCTCGCCATCAACAAACTCGATCTCTGAGACAGAGCGTCAGAATCGCTTGGAAGAAAAGTGGTTTTCACCCCTTTGCCAGTCACCGATTCGACGAACTTCTTGTTCATATCCCATATGGGTTTCACCACTTTCGTCCACTTGTAACCTCTGTTGGCTTTGGGTCTCGTCTCTCTGGCATCGTTATTTCTCTTCATGGCGTGGGTCTGAACCAGAATGTTGCCGTAATTGTCGAAATCCTGTTCCGAGTAATCGCTAGGCTCATCGTAAAGGAGCAATCTGCGCAGTCCATCAGTCAATTCGTATTTGTTCGAACCAACGATCAATTCATCATCACCAATTTCTATTTCTGTGTCTCCAATAAAAGTTCTCCCCTCCAAATCCTTATAAAATCCATACAACAGATCTCTCTTACCGCCATCATCATCAGACAATGCGACGCTATCAGTGGTGATAGTCGAAGCTGTATCATCAGACTCGCTCTACGTTTGAATTCCCGTGGGAACGTAATCCGGTGTAGATTGAACGGAATGCCGATTTCCAAAACTAAGAGGCAATGAACCGATTCTCAAAGAACTCTCTTTTATGGGTCTCAATTCTTCGACTATCTCCTTCCTGCTTTGCTCTTGACCCTCCGTCACGGGTTTAAATATTTTTGTGGCTTCGCGTTTGAGTTCCATCTCACCAAGACGTCTGCTTCTGTCAGCCGACTGAATGCCCTTCTCAACACACAAAAGAAAACTGTTTTTTTCTAATTTTCACGTTAAAGGAACTTATTCATTCATTTTCAAATCTCTCTGATCGCTATCGTGAATATATTAAAAATTTTACCACTCAAAACCTAATTGAGCAGAAAATGCGTTTAAACATTTCATTAATGTTTATTAAGATTACTTCACAAGAATTCTGATTCTTTTCTCTAAACTCAATCTCCTTTCGCCACATCGAAACAAGACACGAATGTCAATTTTTTACAGATCATATTTTATAATTGACTCTTTTTGAATGAACGCTTAAAGTCAATTTCTCTTCTTTACATCAAGACAAAACACGAATGTCTATTTTACAGATCATATTTATAATCGACTCTTTTTGAACGATATCTAAACTCAATTTCTCTTCGTCACATCGAACCAACACACGACTGTCTATTTTTTACAGATCATATTTTATAATTGACTCTTTTGAACGAAAACCTCATTCAGTCATAACGATAACATGTGTTAGGTTTTACTTCAGGAAAACGTGACAGTGGGTTTGCGGATTTCTAACACCCTGGCAACACTCTTCATTCAAAACATTTCCATTAAGTGCTTATTAAGATTACCTCGCAATAACGTGCGTTAGTCTTACTTCGAGAAACGCGACAGTGGGTTTGCGAATTCTAACACAACCTCTTTACACGAGTCGATTTCAGACCTAAAATCCGCAAGTGGATCTCCGTGTACGCCTCCATAGGGTTTCAGTGTTAAAATCGTGTACGGACGCGGATTATTAGGATCGGCAAGACGATGTTTTCGAAACGACAAAACGTTTTTTTGCTCGCAATTTAACACTGAATCCTATGGGGGAAACTCATTTGCCTATTTCAATTAAAACGGTACACGAACGCGCACGTAAAACTACAGGCGTCTAGGATACAATTCAGTGATATTTAAACTCAAAGTGATTCGAACACACCCTAAAAAAACGTTCAAATCGTGTACCTGTACACGATTTTAACACTAAATCCTATGGAGGTGTACACGAATGTACGTGTACACGTACATGTACAGCTGTGTTCGTATGCTCATTTATCACCTACTTATGCATGTCGATGGACTAGCCTGTCTTCAGTGTTACCGTGGCAGTTCAAATGCTGGGCAACCTCTCTGTGTATTCTGCCAGCTCTAATCATACCCAGGGCAAGGAGACGTTGATTCATTGTCAATCTTGGCATGCTAATGTGGAGTCGTTTTAACAGCAGCGCAAGTTTGAATGTGAATGATAGGAAGGCCTTACTTTAGTGTTTAAATACCCAAGGATTCACACTGCTGCATGAATTTTCAGACTCTCCACGTGCAAAACATGCCTTTTCACAAACGTGCAGCACGTCATTTAACGTTATTGCAATTTTAACGGGGAAAGCTGTTTATGTGTTCAGTATAACTTATTCATGAACAGGTTAACACTCTTTACACCTACGAAATTATTTTTTTGGAGTTTGATCAATTTCTGCAATGCACACTTTCTTTTTTGGGCGAGTATATAATTTGTGTATATTTAATTTGAAGTTAAGGAATATCAGAGGTAGGAATTTCAAAATAAACAAAATTCTATTACTTATATAGCACCTTAAGGGGTGTGATTTAAAAAAGCAAATTCGGGGTTTACCCTTTGCTAAGGGTTGGGGATTCTTTACCTTTTTCAGTTTACTTTGCATTTCCTTTCTTTCGCTTTTTCCCCTCTTTCCTTCTTTTTCTCTACTTTTTTTATTGTTCAATCGTTCTCTCGTTTGTTCTTATGTTTTATGTTTAGCCCGCTATCTTTATACATTTTGGTATAACTACTTTTTATGTTTGTTTATGAAACAATATAATTTAGGGTTGATTTTCAGTGGGGAGCGGGTGAGCTTTAGACCGATACTCAACCGTGGTGATGGTGAACCGTGAGAGAGACTATCTCAGCTTTAGACCGATGCAGAACCGTGATGATGGTGAACCGTGGAAGAAACTATCTTTTAAAACTTTACTACTGTGTATTGACCACAGGATAGTCCAAATAAAGCTTGTTCCAGTAGTTTAAACATATATTATTTGCAAAATGAGAGCAGAAAGAGATTACAAGTGCTCAACACTTTTAAAACCTCTTTTCCCTAAATTATACTTGAACACAAGT
Source organism: Pictodentalium vernedei (assembly GCA_031216915.1). Taxonomy (NCBI): domain Eukaryota; kingdom Metazoa; phylum Mollusca; class Scaphopoda; order Dentaliida; family Dentaliidae; genus Pictodentalium; species Pictodentalium vernedei. The sequence goes on from CM062294.1 coordinate 107,232,537, forward strand.
TACAAAAAGAACAATAAAATACAAAGTAGACTCTTAAAATAAACAAACTAACAAAAATACATAAAAATCGGAAGTACTGAAAGAATGTGAGTAGAAATGAAGAGAGAGAGAGAGAGAAATAATTTCCTCAGTCCTCACTCGCCAGTTCTCTGGATTTTGCTTGCTTCTAAAGAATTTATGTCCTAAATTTATAGATCGGCGCAGCATTTTGGATCCTTTACACAGACAGAGTAGGTCAGTCAAGGTGAATCAATATTTTCAAATAAATCTTTTTGTGTCACTTATATACTTCTGGGCGGCGCGGAGAAGTATCCGATTATCTTTGTCGGTTAGTGACACATCACCATACAAAAGTGGATCAATAAGGGCCATAGAATGTGTTTTAGAAGCAAAAATGAACATATTTTGTTGTTCAAGAAAAGTAGTTTGAGGATGGGAGCGCGGTGGCTCTGTGGCGGGCCTCTCGTTTTATCCTTCCGAGCTTGCACTCGTGCCGTATCGATTTACCCATCCACACGCGCGTGTCGTTCTGTGTTTATTACACGCCTTCACGTCTATAAATACAATCATTAGAAGGACACTCAGCAATTTATTTGACAACTATCAACAAAAAGAACACATTTTATCGCCAACCAAATTTGCGTACTCATACTCTTCTTCTTCTTGATATTCATTATCCCCTTCATATATCGACTCTGTTTCTTCTTTACTATTTTTGTACACATTAAACTCGCCATATCCTTCAGTTTTAGACATTTTATTTAGTTATTTCTCAAATGTTCAGTTTCGGTTGATCAATCGTCTGCTCAACACTAAACCATGCTGAAAATGAAAATCCGTTCGGCACATTAGTGTCGAACGGATTTTCATTTTGCGCATGTCTTAGTGTTGCTGTAGATGGGGATTTCATAGAACAGGCGTGCAATAAAAATGTTTACGGTATTGTGATCACAAAATTGGTCAGAGAAGTTTGACCGGATCGCGACTTGATCTGATCGAAATAATCTACCCGCTTCTCTGCCTGCCACGCCGTAGAATCTCGTCTGTCAAAACACACACTCTAAAATATTTCATCTCACGTACTATTTTCGTTCATTATTGACGATTCAATCTCAAGTTTGCATCCCATAGGAAGGGAACGGGTCAACTCGCCACGGGATCAAGTCGCCCCCGGGTCAAGTCGCCCCGGGTCAAGTTACTCCGGGTCAAGTCGCCCCCTCCCCCCCCCCCCACCCCCCACTAAACATCGATATAATAAGACGATATGATGACGATAAGACAGGATGAAATGAAAAAAAACCTCTGAGACTGTTGATGGAAAAAATATATGGTTTATTTTGAAAAATTCTCATTTTTTCAGATTACAAGACAAATGCATTGTGAATGACATAACAACACATTAAATATTTAGATCAGCATTTTCAATCAAAATCAACATAAAATTTCATATGAAGTTGTTAATATTTACATAAAGACCAGTATAAAATTACATGCATATTTTTGAACATTTTCGTAAAAAGCAGGTAGTAGTTATTGCATTTTCAATTGCAACACAAACAAACAAAATGGTCGGCAGCAACAATGTGGTTGCAGTACAAACAAACATCTTGGACTGCAACAGCAAGGTGATTTCAACACAGTTCAATCTGCAACCAACAAATAATAGATCAAAGCAGTTATTAATCACCGCCTTTTGTGGCGTGAGTATCAGTATCAATTTTCTTTCTCCTCCTTTCCAGTCATTTCATTTATGTAATTGTTTGTTGTGGAACTGGATGTACCGTTTTTCTTTCATGTCAGTTGTGAATCGGATAGGAATATATTACACTAAGAGGTTAGTACCGTTTCTTTACAAATGTTTTTTGCTATTTACGAAAAAAAATTTTGCGGGTCAACTCGCCCTCAAAAGTCGGGTTAACTCGCCCCCGACGGAGGGGCGTGTTGACCCGGTGGCGAGTTTACCCGTAACCCATAGGAACCCCGGAAGAGAAGCAGGCAGTGCTTGTTTACTCTACAAATAAGCTCTGTTTTACTATGGAATAGGGCCCAGTCACCAACGCTTGGGTGGAATTCCTCTAAAATGGGCTAAGTGAGTATAAACGGTTGTCTAAACTTGTCTTTATCTCCATGTTGCGGTCACGATTAACCGTTGTGCTGAAATATGTGATCTCAAACACCAATAAATAAATAATCTCGAATTTTGCAATATTTTATTTATAATGTGTAGCATCCAGATCACAGTCCTATCTCAATCCGGTCGATAGAGACCACCTTTACGATCACTGCACCGCATACCCCGAAACGATGTGACTCTGCCTGTTAAAACTGCCGCTAAACCTCAATTAATAGCACTGTATATCTTGCTTCGTATTTTTCTAACAAAAAAAAACAAAACAAATCCGAATACTCTATTTGCAAAAATAATGAATATGTTATCGTTAAATGGTTAACATTACATTTATTTATTTATTGGAGTTTAACGAGACTTTCGACAGTCAGTTCGGGTAGTTTTACGGGTGGAGGAAGCCGGAGTACCCAGAGAGAATCACGAGCAACGGCGAGCAACTGTCAGACTCCCCAACGTACTAACACCACACAAACAGGGTTAGCATTGGTTGAAGACAGGTGCACCATCGACGTGCAGTACGCCTTAGTACGCAGCGCCACCGTGTTCCCATGTGGGCAATCGGGATTAAGTGCCTTGCCCAAGGATACAACGAAGTTACCCCTGGCGGGGATAGAACTTTGCATCTCTCCGTTGGAAGGTCAGTGCCGTACCCACTGAGCCACTGCGTTCCCAGGTCAACATTACAATTATAAATTGTAATCAGTTATCCATCGTTTGTTCTAATTGACTCTCTGGAGTTTACGCTATTTGAAACACAAATCACATACTTTCTTCTAAATTGAACAGACACCAGAGTGATTGTATCAAATAAATAACTCCAGTAATCATCGATGAGTTTAATAATGTGATGTATGTGATGAAATGATGAATGCGCGTATGGAGGAAATTTACCCATAATTCCAAAACAGACTATTATGCTATGACAGCCAACACTAAATATGCTCCACTTTGCGAACAAGAAAGCGTTTGTGTAAACAAAATATGGTCATATATTAATTTGAACATTCAAATTTTGGCAACTGTACATGTATCTGTGCCACTTTGAGCTGCAGCTAAGGGCCTTGTACTGTGTAAGGGCTGTTTACATGATCTCCTATGCTCCAGGAGTAAATAATTTTCCGAATGATAATTTTAGCCCAGGAGCAAATATCGAAAATAATGCAGTCACATGCATTCTGTTTTATACTAATGAAACAGGAATATTGCCGTTCTTTTTACGTTTACATCCTGATGTGGGTTACAGACCGACAAACACCAATTCCGCCAAGACCACATGCTATATCACCGTACACACCACTTTTACTCAGCTTTGGATTTTCAAGTGGGGCTTCCGCATCTTTATCCTCCCATATATCTAATAGGGCGTTTGTTTCATTGTTAGTCCATGATCCCCCACCCCCGCCCCCGGAAGCTTTGATGGCTGTTGACATGCCAATTCTAGACATCCTTACCATTAATTTTGGCGATTATTAGGAAAATAAATGTTTAATGTCCTGATAGATATCACGTCTTTTCAGTATCAATGCCTTTGCAGATTGACCGACGAAAACACAACTCCAGCAGCAATGACATTTCCATTTTCATGCTTAAAAAACCGCATTAACTCCACGAGTAACCGGATTTGCACCCGCCAGCCATGCAGGATTAACGCCTCCACTACAGGAGTATTGGCTTTCACGTGGGAAAAAAAATTGATCCTGGATCAGATTTTTACACCACTCCCGGGAGCAACCGACATCATGTAAACGGCCCTTTATAAGAGAGAATAGTGAACAGAAGAAGTGCCGATAACGTGCATAAACGTTAAGAGAGAGAGAGAGAGAGAGAGAGACAGACAGACAGACAGACAGACAGACAGACAGACAGACAGACAGACAGACAGACAGACAGACAGACAGACAGACAGACAGACAGGCAGACAGACAGACAGACAGACAGACAGACAGACAGACAGACAGACAGACAGACAGAGGGGGAGCACGCTAATCGTTAATTACAATTACTCTTTATTAAATATTCATCTGTGATACAACATCTGACTTAACCCTGACAACAATTGGAAGAGTCCACATTCATTACACGCTAAAAACTAAAGTGTTAAAAGCTACACTTGAAGTGCTGTATTTAACACTTACTAAGTGCTGAACTAGCACTTTGTTCAAGTGTAGATATTCCAGAACTTGACAGGTGTTGACAATAATACCACTTGACAAGTGTAATGTCGCGACACTTAAAAGGAAACAACGCAGATGACGCGGATCAGGCTCGAACTCTCGAGCCTGATCCGCGTCATCTGCGTTGTGTCCTTTTAATTATGTACCCATCAAGCGCAAATCAAATTATGGACGATTCTGGAAGAACCACCAATGCTAGACACTTTGGAAGTGCCATCCATTCAAGTTTCAGATGTCTGACGATTGTAATGTCTAAGTGCTTAAAGCATTGCACTTTGAGTGTTAAAATCAAACCCTAAGAGTTAGAATGGGTTTAACACCTCGAAAGTGTCAGATTTAACACTTTAGTTTTTAGTGTGTACCTTGGGGTTGACCATTAAATATTTTCAACGTGCAGCCTCCGGACTGCGCGTTGAAAATATAATTGGTTACCCTCACAAATTCACTGAGCAGTCATCCCACTTGGTGTAATTATGAGGTATCATGTTCCTGGACCGGAAAGCGGCCTGTGTTTCAACATTTTTTTTTCCAAAATAATAGATTTGTTTCAATAGTGCTGAGTTTCGAGGATTAAATCGCCTTCCAACTGCCTTTTTTTCCAAATCGATCAACTAACACTCGTTCTCCTAACCCGCCTACAATAAATACTCTTTCACACATATAGGCATTGCTCGCTTGTTGCCTATAATTTGAGCCCTGTTGTAAGATAAAGGTTATCATTGACCACACTCGTTACAATATTGCTCTGCATTAATTTCTCTTAACACATTGATTATAATCAAAATCAAAAGAATTCATTATAAGGCTAAAAAATGTGTTTTGATTCTCAGGCAATCACTCATTGAATTTGAACCCCCTCATTGGATTTGAACCCCCTCATTGGACATTTTCATTGCTTTTTAGTGTCTTCCAATATTAGTACAAACTCGGGGAGACCCAAAACGTTTTACATTTTTCGATTGATACACATTTATTTAGTTGCGTCTCCAATATGTTTGCCTTGTTACAATTTATGGGTGACTGGTGGCACTCTCCCATAAATTGTAATGTGGCAAATCCTCATAGATTAAATACTTTTTCTTCAAAGATAATATGAAGAGCATCAGAAGAATATGAAGCCTTTGAATTGCAGTACCTACAGATTGTTTTTAGAGGAATGTTTTATTTTTCAAATTAAAAATGAATTTATTTGTATAGATACGCACTTTCTACATTTCTGTGTGTAAAACGACAGCCGAAATCCTCTCCATGTTTACTCACTTTTTGCAAAAGAAAAAGAAAAATTAAAAATAAAACCCTCCCCCTCACTGATTTGAAAAAAAAATGCCTGAGAATCAATTAATTTATTTTGTGTGGCCTAATCTTGAAGTGACGAGTCGGTATTATATTTTATCTATTGACTAAAGTGAATTTTGTGATTTGATTGGTTGATAGATACGTGGTATGAGACCATATTCATTGAAACCCATGATACGTCCGCCCAGCCACTGACAAATTTCCCATACCCAGTGGAAGCCTAGTTCCGAAATCTACAAATTGACCATACCCCGCAGAAGACGCGTCATTCCAGTTTTACAGTGTACATGTATTATATTTTAATTTTTTATCTCCAAAATATAGCTCATGACCCCTTATTGGAATGAGCTTGTCGAGTACCCTCCAATGTGGGGTTCATAAGCTATGTTTTTGAGACAAAAAAGAAAAAAAGAAATTCATTAATTTTTGTATGCTAGTCATATCGGCATATTTTCACAAAAACTCTTTTGCACAAAAATTCCACAGAAACCTGTATGGCTCAACAATGGAAGATAAAAGATCTCAAGCTGTATGTGTTCACACATGAAATAGATTGTACTTCTAAAACGGAAAGTCAACAGATAAATTCGTTACCCCGTGTCTGATCGCGTGGTACGGGTTTTTACCTACCCGAAGCCAGCCGTATCCCATGAGGCCGAAGCCTCATGGGATACGGCTGGCTTCGGGTAGGTAAAAACCCGTACCACGTGATCAGACACGGAGTAACTAATAATATTCAAAAACTATATTTTCCCTTTATATTGAGTATAGACACTGAAATGAGTTTATACAGCTATTGTCTTCGTTTGACAGCAAGATTTAAACTAGAGTGATCGGAATGTGTCAAGAGAGTAATTGAAGAAGAACAAAATCGTCAAATATTAATTATGGCAACGCCCGAATCGCGTCCACGGAGTAACAGTATTGTTGAACTGATATAGATCTTTATTACACGCCTGTTCTTTGAAATACCTACCTACAGCAACACTAAACCACGCGGAAAATGAAAATCTGTTCCCCACATATGTGCGGAACAGAAATCGTTGACGGACTATTTTTAAATAGAAGCGAAATTTCACTGGAATTTTCTACTAATCGTGCTCCGCAATTACAATTTGAATCGCTAGCGATAGCTAAAAATAGTAACACGGGTTCCGCCTGCAAATTTGGTTGGCGATAAAATGTGTTCTTTTTGTTGATAGTTGGTTACCTGAGTTCCAATGTGTTCTGTGTGCCTACTGGCACATAGGACATATTGGAACTCAGGGAACGATGTTGTCAAGTGAATTGGCGAGTGTTCTACTAATAATTGCTTTTATAGACGTGAAGGCGTGTAATAAACACAGAACGACACACGCGTGTGAATGGATTAATCAATCTGGCACTTGTGCCATCGCGGATGGATAAAACTCGAGGCCTGCGGCCTCTCGTTTTATCCTGCCGCGCTGACACGCGTGCCATATCGACTAACCCATTCACACGCGTGTGTCCTTCTGTATATAAACGAGCCCGGTTAGTCCTTGAAAGGGTGACTGTCTGAACGATCGATCCGGACTCCCGCATTGTGTCCTTGGGCACGGCATGTAACCCCGGTTGCCCACGTGAGGGCACGATGACGCCGTGTACTAAGGCGTACTGCATGTCGATGGTGCGCATGTCTTCAATCAATCTCACCCTACCTGTGCTGCAGTGCGGAGTTAAGATGTTGGGGAGCTGGCAGCTGTTCGTCGTTGCTCGGTTGTTCTCTCCAGGCACTCTGGCTTCCTCCACTCGTAAAACTGTCACCGACACGATATGACATTGGCTGTTAAAGTGTCGTTAAATCTTAATAAATGAATAAATAAATAAATAAATAAATAAATAAATAAATAAATAAATAAATTATGTGTATTAAAGATCCATTCAGATACTAAAGGTCGTCCTCGTGTTCCCAGTGAATAACGAATTAGTAGTTGGTAGACTGTTGGACTTCCATGCTAGAGGTCCCGAGTTCGATCCCCGTTCGGGACGACCCGCGTTGTGTCTTTGGGCAAGGCACTCTATCCCGGTTGCCAACATGGGGGCACGATGACGAAGTGTACTAAGACGTACTGCACGCCGATGGTGCACATATCTTCAACCGCTGTAATCCTGCTTGAGCGGAGCTTGAACAGAGTTAGAATGTTGAGGAGCTGACAGCTGCTCGTCGATGCTCGGTGGTTCTCTCTGGGTACTCCAGCTTCCTCCACCCGTAAAACTGTCACGGTCACGATTAGCCATTGTGCATAAGTATATGACCTTAAACACCAATAAATAAATAAATAAATAAATAAATAAATAAATAGATAAATAAATAAATAAATAAATAAAGATATTTTCCATCAAATCTAGTCATGGCTGCCGTAAAGCAGCCATGACTAGATTTGATGAAAAATTCATCTAAACTTAATACAAACTTTCAATTTACAATGTGGAAATTTAATTAAATGTGCCCAAATTATACGTATTTAAATGTCAAGAAAAATCATGTCCTGGGCAGGAAAATCCGCCAGCAGCATGCAAGAGTTCAAAAACGACAATGACACTTACGTGCACACTTTTTAACATACTTGTCCTTACCTCCAAGACCAAAAGCCATGTTTTGAATGAGAATTTTTTTAAATATTAAAATTTAAATGGCGTTTTTTGTTAATAACGCTGGTGTGACATGGTCCTAACATTTTGTGAGGAGTTAATCAATCTGAACCCCCATCGGAACCTCGTGAATTGAAGTTCTGCTTGTTAACTGTGGTAAACAAGTTCGGAGTTACTAGTAAAATAGGATCTGGTAACCAATGCTTGGGTGGAAGTTTTCTACAGTGGACAGCATAGCATAACAATTCACTAAACTTGACTTCATATAGCCATAGATGCTGGAAGTGATCTGAAACACCAATAAATAAATGAATATAAGTAAATCTCAAATAAAACCCCATCAAATCTCAGTGTGTGTTGAGATTGAACTTTGCGCCAATGATATTTATTTTATTTATTTATTGGGGTAGAGAAAGCTGGAGTACGATCGAGCAGCGGCGAGTAATTGTCAGGTTCCCCTACATACTAGCTCCACACACACAGGGTTAGCATTGGTTGAAGACAAGTGCACCATCGACTTGCAGTGCGCCTTCGTACACAGTGTCACCTTTACCCAGCGCAGACGATATAAAAATTTATTATCTTTTTTATATCGTTTTGAGTTTTTTTTTGTTTTTTTTTTAAATTTAAAAAACATTCAACAAAACCATATCATGTGACCCCTCATTCTACTGCTCAAGTTATATATTGCGCGAACGGATGCGCCCGATTCGTCTGGTAAAGGATTAAAAACTTCGAATTGCTATTGTCTTGCCTGCTAAAAAGCGAAAATAATATACAGTACGTGGAGAGTGTATTACACTAAATCACACGCAGAGTGGAGATTCTACCCTAGTAATAAATGCAAATGTGTTGCAAAGTATAACAAGCACAAGCAAAGTTTCAGCCAATGGACTTCCGGGTTAAACCCGGAGGTCCATTGGCTGAAACATTGCTTGTGTTTTTTTGTCCATATGTACAGAATTTAAAAGTGATACTTTGGGTGATGATTCCACTCCGCGGGTGATTTAGTTACAATCCACTCTCCACGTGCTGTTTGTGTGTGGCAAATCACTGCTCATTTTCGCAGAGGATTTGTACAGAATTTCCTCATAACGTTTCATTGAAATGGAACTGCTTTCGACGGGAAGTAGATTATACTTGCTCATGGTGGCCCAACTAATTAAAAATAAGTGATAGACTACAGTTGCCTGGAGATCAACGACCCTTATCACTTCACCACATCCTCCTTCCTCCAAGCTGCACAGACATGTCGACAAAACCCAGAACATCGCCACCGTAGTCGAAAGGGGTTTAACACCCAACACCATGAAGAGTGGATTGAAAAAAAATCACCCGCAGAGTGGAGTTATCACCCCCAAAGTATCACTTTCAAATTCTCTACATATGGACAAAAAATACAAGCAATGTTTCAGCCAATGGACCTCCGGATTTAACCCGGAGGTCCATTGGCTGGAACTTTGCTTTTGCTTGTTATGCTTTGTAACAAATTTGGAATTATTGCTTGGGTGGAATCGCGACTGTGCGGGTGATTTGGTGATAATACACTCTACACGTACTGCAGAAGGCACATATCACACCAGGGAATTTCGGTCACACCCAAAGAGGTCAAGTCCGTACACTCCCTTCTACTAACTCCCAATAAGATTGCAATGGTGGTAACCCAAAAGAGAAATATAAGTTTCAGTTGACTGTACTTGAGCATACCCCGCCCCCGCCCCCCCCCCCCCCCCCCCCCCCCACCTCACCATCACCACCGCCACACACACACATGTTGTGAAGGTGATGTAGGCAACTAGTGGGTGAGGACAGAGAGAGGATATGAAGAGAGGTGAGCAGAAGCCAATTAACAATTAACAGGTCAAATTTGTACTGGAGGTATGGTAAATGGTATAAATTATATTCAATTAATAGGGTTATTCAGTTAAGAGATATACAATTGTATCAGGGATAAAAAGCCAGTGATGGTGTGGTGAGTGCAAGCAGTCGGGAAGGCAACGGGGTGTGGTAGCATCAGTTGCATTTATAGCAGTTGTGTTCAGCTGTGGCTATGGCAGTAATATCACAGATGGTGGGTAACAGAAAGAAGTCGGTGGGCCGAAACGAATAGCATCGACGTCACACATAAAATGTCGAAAAGTTCTAATAATCCTCTGTCACACTACTTTTTTCGTCATTCATTCATAAATCTATTCCAATCTGACATTTTGAAGATTTTTTCAAACAGTTCTTCGTGTAAAAATGTCGGAACATGTCGTTTTGTACATGAACAATAGATTGCGCTCAATAAATCAGTTTGTTCGTGATTGAGATTTATTGTGTACAAATACTTGAATTATTTTATTAGCACACACTGTCTCCATTGACCTTTGCGCATGCATGGTGAAGAGGTAATAAGGAAGTAAAAATTAGCTTTTCAACGATACAAGCATTACATAATGGAAGTGATAAAATGAGAGCTCTTCAGTTACAAGAGGGCGCTATTTTATGTTGTTTCAATTTTGCCCCTTTGCAATGGGCCACACACTGACTGACATTTCGAGTGGCTTGTTGTACAAGGACTGAACCCATATCCTTCAAACCTCTGAAAAGGGGTATGAAGGTTAGTAAAATGGAGTGCTCACTAAACCGGGACAGACCTAGAATACAGGTGATGTGACAAACCAATAACAAACTGGAGGTCATACGTCGCTTTGGGCTATTTGTTCTACTTCAAACATCTTCCGACCCGAAGGCCATGGCCTTCGGGTTGAAAGATGGTTGAAGTTAGAAGAAATTTATTTATTTATTTATTCGACCAGTTAGGATCACCTCGCGTCGGACAGATTTACGGATAGAGGAATCCGGATTACCAGGAGAGAACCATCCAGCAAAGGCGAGCAACTGTCAGACTCCCCCACGTATTAACTTCGCACAAGCATGGCTAGCATTGGTTGAAGGCAAGTGCACCATCGACGTGCAGTATGCTTAGTACCCAGCGCAACCGTGCACCCAAGTGTGCAATTGGGATTAGGTTCCTTGCCCAAGGACACAACACAGTTACCCCTGGTGGGATAGAGCCGTGAACCTTTTGGTTTAAATCCCAATGCTGCAACCACCGCGCTCCGGGGGTATATGAAGTAGACAAAAACAATACCTGAACATAACATATACACGAAACAAGAGTGGCAAGCAGATATCTGGACATTCACTGATATAAAATTATTAGGTTACGAATGTATACGGCTTTATTCGAAACGATAATTCAGGATTTATCTGCCACGTGGACAGGTGTATTGCTTTTTGCTAATATTTCAATTTGTTGTCCGTTACCCCGAAATGTTTGGAGTGCTTCAAAACCTCTTATAGTTCATTAAATTGTTTACTTGTCAATCATTAAATTTTACGTCACACAAAACATCCATGAAGGATGGAATGGTAAATCGCTTAGCACATAAGTTCAGAAAAACAAATAAATTCATACATGCCCATATATGGGCTGTGTTCTTAAGTGCGGGTACGGCATCTTAAAGGCTTCATATTCTCTGGCAGTACATCGTATTATCTTTTGAAGTGAAATTATTTAGTATGTGTGAATTTGTCTTGTTACATTCTTTGAGAGAGTACCTATAGGCACGGACGGGCGAACTTAAATTTGGCCCTCATGTGACTTTTCTTTTGTTGGAAACCCTATACAACCTCCTACCACATAAGGACAAAGGGATTACCACTTAAGAAAACAATACCCGGTACTTAGGCAATGGAAATATTTTGTGTTAGGCCACACCTCCTACAGCTTTAGATACTGAATGTGTGCCCGGATAGACGGACGGACAGAGGAACCCTCGTACCAAATTTCATTGATTTCCACCTACTCACTGCTGAGATGCAGACTGAAAAAATCATGGAAAATTGACAAAGTAAGGGCCGTAACTCTGGTGAAAAATATGCGGGCTACTTTTTTATAACATGTGCAGGAGCGGCTTGTCACTCGAATGACTCATACCAAATTTCATTGAAATCCATCCCCGCACTAGTAAGATATCGCTGCGTACGGAATAAATCGGGAAAAATCGACAAAGTAAGTACCGTAACTCTGGTGTAAAGTACGCGGGTAAGTTTTTTGTATAACGTTGGCAGGAGCGGCTTGTAACAAGGATCCCTCGTACACAATTTCATTGAAATCCAACCACTCACTGCTGAGATATCTCTGCGGACAGACAGACAGGCGGACGGACGGTCGGACAAATGGACAAAGCGGCGACTATATGCTCTCCCGAAATTTTTTTGGGGGGAGCATAAAAATGCCAGTACTCCATCGGTTACATCTTAACACGAAGCCCTTTTTATATTACTTGGCCAAAATTTGCTCCCGTTGTCCTGCGAAGTGTTATACTCTGAGACTATTTTTGATGGTTCAGTTTGGACCCTACAGGAACAAAAAGCAACGAGTTTTGTTGCGAATGGTACATTTATACCACACAAAACACGCATCATGCAAACAGTATGTACCAATCCTCTCCCATAGAAAACCTTAGAGCAAAATCGATAAGCTGCTATTAGTACATCATTTCCCGTATGTATATAATTAAATTAATTGTTTTTGCATGTCATTAATTCTGAATTGTTTTCACCTCTCTGATGGATTCGAGATAAAGTATATGGCAGTGTTTATTACCATGTACATAGATACCAAATCTGTGTAGCCCCATGAGGGTATTTTATATGGATTTTTAAGCATGTCGTGTGCGCGTCTCTGGAGATTTTTCACGTGTTCAACTCAAATATTTCGTGTTTCTGCCTCGGTTGAAAGTTTCAAAAGTGAATTCATCATTTGAGCACGGAATTCAGTGGTTTTGTTTGCAGAGTTCTGAATTTGATGGTGTTTCGTTGATATACATGTTTACGGGTGTCTTTAATCGTTTACTTAACGCAGACGATAGCAAAATGTATTATTTTAATTGCTTTTTTTTATTTTTCAAAAATTATTAACAAAGTCAAATCATGTGATCCCTCTTTGGAACGAGCTCGACGAGCTCGTTCCAATGAGAGATCACAAGATATGTTTCTGTTGACATTTTTTTAAAATTGCAGGATTTTTTCCAAAGTTATCAAATTGTAAATGGTGGATGCGGCCGATTCGTAAGGTAAATCTAAAAGCTGATAAACGATTGATTTTAATTGACCTCTTTCGCAGTGAATATAATTAATAACAACACATTCATTTACATACATAAATTAAGGTCCAATTACTTTTTTATTTATATACTGGGCAACGGATTCTAGTTTTGTGAATTATGTCGGAGTGGTGATGTTCTAATATTCGTTTAAAAAGCAAACGTTTCCACTACTTACTGGTACACTGTCAAATGACGTATGCTATTTTAGCACCATACCAATTTGTAGCGGTTTGTCCTTGTGCTTCAGAATTACCCCCCCCCCCCCACCCCCCGCCTCCCTCCGCGCCTTGGTCAACGATTTTCTTCCCTTCAGTGCAAACAAGACCCGGTTACCTCCCCATCGATTGTCATTTTTGAGACAGAAAGTTTGCCTGACCGGAGAGGGGAATTGTTATGCTTCCTTTATCGTCCCTGAGGAGGAACAATGCGGGGTCTGCAATATTTTAGCACTGCAGATGACGCAATGTTCAACTGAAAACACATTATGTTAGATAAACTTTAAAAATCTATATCCTTGGGGCGCATGGATTCAGACGTCAGTGTGTATTTTCTTTAAAGTGATAAACCAGTTTTCCACTGTAGAGATGAGCAATATACCGAAAAACCGAACCAATACCGATATCATGGACATACCAAAAAACCGAACCGAACCAATCATTGTAAACCGAAACTGTCCGAATTTTCAAATATTCCTACATTCACTATTTATAAGGCCCCGTTGGGGTTTGATAGCAGTTAAAGGGTTCACTTTCATGAAAGAAGTGGCTGGTTTTCTTTTCAGTTTTCTTAACCCTCAGTGGCCTGGGCAATTAACCTAAATTCTCACTAGGCTACAACCTGTACATGTCCAGCTGCTTAACAGTGATTTCAAGCCTTAACAGGAAGCCAAGACTTGCCAAGAAATCACTGCCTAAGTGCTATTTCCATTGTCAGCAGAACACCTTGAAGATGGCATGGTCATGGCGCATGCACTGAGTTTTCGTATGCCTGAAATAGGGATTTAACCCTTTACCTAACATGAAAAGCAGACGACACTTGCCAAAAAAATTCTTGAATAACTAAATGTTTTCATTTTTTGTCTCAAAAACATAGGTTATGACCCCTCGTTGGAACGAGCTCGTCGAGCTCGTTCCAACGAGGGGTCATAACCTATGTTTTTGAGACAAAAAATGAAAAAATAATGAAAATTAATTGGCGATTTTTTGAGAATAGCGCTGGCCGGTTTTGGCCGTTACGTTGGGTAAAGGGTTAAAGGTTAAGGTATGTTTGGAACAAGTCACAAAATTAAGGTAAATAATTATGATTTGTTTTTGTAAAAGAATACCACTGTTGAGCTCATTGGCATTGACATTTGTGGCCGCCTGTGGTAGAATGATACAAGAACAACTTATTCTGTGTTTTCCTGGTGTGAATCCCCCTTTGGCTCTATCAACAAATCTAGTCAAGTAAGATGGCGAATACCGAGCCGATACAGTGATATACCCATTTAAAAATACCGAAACCGATACCGAACTCAAAATTCCAATTCCACCCATCTCCATGCCGCTGTATTTAAAAAGTATTGGTTTTCAACATAAACACACTAAAAGTGTTGTCGAAACGTTTACTGTTTTCAAATAATTTGAACATTGTTGGCCAAAAAGGTGGGGAAGCTGAAGCCCCCAACCGGCTCCGCGACAGCTGCTATAGAAGTCGAAATAGTACCAGCCCAGAAAACTTTATTGTGATAATTTATAGATTCCTTATATATACCATGATTACCTATTCTACTGCATATGAAAAGCCTATTACATAAATTTTATCTTTACGCACCAACCGTGGTGAACACGCCAGCAATAGGATTTCAGTAGTTAATATTTACACCTACAGTGGAACTACATCCAAGTTGACCTTTGGTGACCGCAGTCTGAATCCAAACTTGTCTAGATTTATTAATGAAAGCGGCAATTATTTATTACGTTTTTAAATGAGTTTACTTCATAAGATACCAAAAATTAACAAACATGCCTTGTCTCATGTTAATAAAGCATCCATAACTCGAAAAAGTATGATATGATGTTATTAAAATGAAAAAGGCCCCGTGATTTGCGCATTTCTTTTTCCATTTCGTTTCAGCGATAAAATTGACAGCGGAAGTACCGGGCATCGGAACTCATGTAAACAAAAGCAGATTCGCACCTATGTACGTCTACTGCTCAGTAAAACCGAGAAAAAATAATAGCGACTCTTAATAATCTAACGATCATGGTATAAATAAAATATACCCATAGTAGCTTGGTGACTCAAATGTTCACCACTTGTGGTGAAGTGGTGTTAACCGCAAGCCAAAGGCTCTTGGTTAACACCACTTCACCACGAGTGGTGAACATTTGGTACACCAAGTATATTCTATATGTAATCCTCAAATGAACTCAGATTTCTGTGGGGTGATTTTAAATTACTCTCACCCTTGTTTGTCAATAAACAGTGATTAGAATATGTTGTACTGAAAACACGACCCGGGGATGTTTTTATTCTTTTTTACTTTCGGTTAACATATATAAGTTCATGAAACTGTAGCCTCAAATCTTCATTTAACCCTTTACCCAACGTAAAGGTCAAAAACGACCAGCGCTATTCTCAAGAATCGCCAATTAATTTTCATTATTTTTTTAATTTTTTGTTTCAAAAACATAGGGTATGACCCCTCGTTGGAACGAGCTCATCGAGCTCGTTCCAACGAGGGGTCATAACCTATGTTTTGGAGACAAAAAATGAAAAAAATTAGCTATTCAAGAATTTATTTTGCAAGTGTCGTCTGCTTTTCATGTTAGGTAAAAGGGTTAAATATTGACGAAATAACATTTGAATTATTAATACGAATAGTAATCAAAACAATAAAGACATGGAATTAAGTAGGCGTCTACCTTAATTTATACCATGCTCGCCTATGTTACTACCTGTGAAAGCCCGTATATTAAATTTTAGCTTTTAACCCCACTACCGATGTAAAACTTCTACTGCGGTTAAAACCTTTTCAATGGGAATTCCATTACAAATATTTACACCTAAAGTAGTTCACTTCACGATGTTTCATTCAAACATACGACGTTGCGGCGGTACTCTCTACTACGTCATATGACTTATTAAGTTTAAAATACCCGCAATTAAATATTTAAAATAAAATTCTAAGAATTGTTAATAAAATTTGACTGAAAAAGCAAGGTAAATTCAATGACTCTTTGCCGATGTGTCTAGCTGTCAATCAAACATTCACGTGCAGCCTGAGGTTCTGTCCACCGGCGAAGACGTAAATAAAACAAACCCATGTTTTTGCGATAGCAAGTATCGTTTTTTCTCCAATTTTATGTGACAAATTTATAAAGAGCATGGTACAAAGAAAACAAATAGGTGATTGGTAGAGCCTCGTGGTTAAAACGCTTATCCTACTCGTGGTTTAAATCTGATTATCGGTCCTAGTACCTATTTATTCTATATTTATACACGTCTGGCAGTTCTGAAGAAACCTTTGTCGTCTTGCATTAGCGATTGCCATGACGAGATTAATCTGAACGGCTTAGAACTCCGTCACTCGTTATTTTATTTTTTATTGTTTTATCTGGGAGCTACGGCCCGAAGCTGGGATGCCGTGTACTGGCCATTATGTGTGGTCGGGGGCGCGGTGGCTCAGTGGTAGACTGTTGGACTTCTATACTAGAGGTCCCGAGTTCGATCCCCGTCCGGGACGACCCGTGTTGTGTCCTTGGGCAAGGCACTTTATCCCGGTTGCCTACATGGGGGCACGAAGAGGCCCTGTACTGAGGCGTACTGCACGTCGATGGTGCACATGCCTTCAACCGCTGTAACCCTGATTGAGCGGAGCGTGAACGGAGTTAGAATGTTGAGGAGCTGACAGCTGCTCGTCGATGCTCCGTCGGTGGTTCTCTCCGGGTACTCCGGCTTCCCCCACCCGTAAAACTGTCTCGCTCACGATTATCCATTGTGCATAAGTATGTGACCTTGAACCCAGTAAATAAATAATTATGTGTGGGCCAAAGTGCAAAAAGTTTCAGTGTCTCTGAAAACTACCAATATCTATTTATATTAAACATATTTCCCCTGAAAAAATCAGCAAACGTTTGCGACAGACGTGTTAGCTTAACTTGACAAAGTCAAGATAAGCTATTGCCATCACGCGTGCGGAAGTCTGTGAGTCTGTCAGTCAGAGAATCTGTTCACATTTTCTTTAGCACTGGCAACACCTCGTAGTTCTTGTCCGATCATCACGAAATTCCATGTGCAGGTTCGAGGTCATGTTTAGATGAGAACGGCCCCTTTTGCTCACGATCGGTGAAGCGTGACGGCTACGCGAGCCCGAACCCAAAAAACCTCTAGCACAGTCGACAGGTCGTATTTATGAAGGGATTCCATTGTAACTTGTGTAACTTGATAGAATGACTCCATATAATGTCTAGATGAGAACGTCCCCTTTTGGTCGCTATCGGTCAACCGTGACGGGTACGCGAGCCTGAAGCCCGAAAACCTTTAGCACAGTCTGCAGCTCGTATTTAGGAAGGGATTTTATTGTAACTTCGTAGGATGACTCTGTGTAATGTTTAGATTAGAACGTCTTATTTTGGTCGGGTTCAGTCAACCGTAACGGCCGCAGTGGCACGTTACCTAGATTCCTTTAGCACAGTCACAGCTTGCATTTATGAAGGGATTTCGTTGCACTCAGTATAATGTCTTGATGAGAACATCCTATTTTGCCCCTGATGGGTCAACCGTGATGGCCGCACAGGCACGTGATCTAGATTTGTTTAGCACAGTCTACAGTTCATATTTATGAACATTTTGTTATCATTGAAGTCAACACAATTCTGTTTACAGAATAAATTAAAGGGTGAAATAGTTTGTGAAAACGGGGACCGTTAATTTTAAAAAGACCTTTACTCGGTCTAAAAAGCTGTTAGATTAGACCCTGTCAAAGGTAGCTGCAGTCACTTTCGCCGTGTAATTGGACGAGGTATTTGCACAATGCAGTACGTACTTTTGTCAAGAAAGATTAAAAGAAGCTCCAGGCATCTCTCGTCTTTGCGTGGTGGCAATGAAACAACAGGCAACCATTCTCAGAGTGTGGATACACCACGAACAGTGCATGGCCGGAATTTATCTTCAGTTTAGTAACCGAGTTATGAGGTTGTCTTCCCTTGAAATTCGTATTTTCTGGGCCGAAAATTTGCATTATGGAGATGAAACGTATTTATAGTTCCCAATGTTAAATAAAAATTTAAAAAGTTACACGTTGGAAGATCGTGGATCCTGACATTCGATGTCGTCTAAAATAAAAGGAGAATGTCGTCAAATTGTCTACGGAATGTTTTTCAAGTCCTTTAAAAAGTACCTGTCTTATTTCAATGTAGGCATGAATAAATGTTGAAGAAAACAATATTTTCTTCGACTTCTGGCGATATATGTACCTTGTCCGTTGGGTGTGTTACCAGAAGGAGCATCAGTTCGAAAAATACGGAATGGTGTCTGCTGACTTGTAAAAATATCGAAAAAACAAGAGTTTGAATTTTTTTTCTTGATGTCCAAACTTTTGAAAACTGTTTATTCTTCTGGTGTCAAAAAAACAACAATCTATTCACCATGCGCCAAACTGCACTTGAAGTAATTATCTGTTGACCACAGAGCTTTCGCACTTAACAGGTGGGCGGGGGGGGGGGGGGGGGTATGTTCCCTATTACACCAGTGTACTGAAATGTGGGGAATAGAATATTAAGACCAGGACCTTAATGACAATAACTGACAGCTGCGTGATTAGAAAATTACTTGCATATTGTTAGCTGTGCATGTTATTGAAATTTAGTAACCTAATATGCAAAGGGAAAATTGGTTGTTGATGTGCAGACGATAAAATTGACAACAATCGGTGAGTGAGGACAGTAATAATTTAACCTACAGTATAGGACTGCAGGTTAAATTACTACTGGCTCTCACCACACAAACAAATGGACTCGGTGATTTACTGGGGAAAGATTTTAACCCTTTACCTAACCTGAAAAGCAGACGACACTTGCAAAAACAATTCTTGAATAACTAATTTTTTTCATTTTTTGTCTCAAAAACATAGGTTATGACCCCTCGTTGGAACGAGCTCGACGAGCTCGTTCCAACGAGGGGTCATAACCTTTGTTTTTGAGACAAAAAATGAAAAAAAATAATAAAAATTGATTGGAGTTTTTTGAGAATAGCGCTGGCCGGTTTTTGCCGTTACGTTGGGTAAAGGGTTAGATGGTATCGCCATGGTGTTTCCAGAGCCAAGTGGGGAGGCGTCTTAAAAAAATAGGTCTGATCATGCCGTAGGGGTGAGATTCACGTATAACGCACCGCAATACATTAAGGGTTAAGCAATTTCTGCTCTCATAACAGGGAAATATTTATTATCGCTCGAAACGAAGATTTCAAAAAGCAGTAATTAATACATAGTCAGGTCACGCGATTTCTATCTTCACCAATTCTTGTGGGACCGACTAACATTAAACATTTATAAATGAAACAACGATTGCATTAATTTCGGACTGTTTGAATACCAAACAATAACACACCAATTGGTGTTGACAGCGGAAAGGTTGCTAAGTCTGGAACGGGGGGAGCGTCGGTTTATTATTTGTGATAAACTAATTAACTTTTTTGAGTTACCTTTATTGGAATGTGTGTCAGTTTATACCCATGTCTCACAACAACAGAGCGTCACAAATTAACACAAGGAGTACACATCGGCTAGAGAGACAAAAAAGCCACAGTGAGGAATTTCTCCGCTCGAACAGCATACGAAGAGAAAAACACATTGATGGTTATATCTCTGGATTAAATCTGGAAGTGAGTGACATGAACAATTCGAAGGATGGAACTACTGATCAAGGAGGTGATAGAGAATTTTCAGATGTTAGATCACAAAAGTCTGGAAAGGAGACATTTACTGGAAGATCGACCCTGAAACATTTCGGGTAAGCGTTTAACCCCTTGCACAACGTAACGGTGACAACCGGCCAGCGTTATTCACAAAAATCACCATTCAATTTTTACATTTTTTTTTGTCTCAAAAACGTAACTTATGATCCCTCATTGGAACGAGCTCGTTGAGCTCGTTCCAATGATGGATCATAAGCTATGTTTTTGACGTAAAACATTTTAAAAATCTAGTTATTCAAGATTTTTATTTGCAAGTGTCGTCTGCCTTTCGTGTAAGGTAGAGGAACAACCATCATTGCAACAGTAGTCATTTTGGAATGCGTATGGTGTATCTTTGCGGTGGAGACTTTTTCAATAAAAAACCAAAGCAAAACCCATCGATGTAATTTTTTTTAATCGCGTGCTTAAGTAATTGGCATATCGAGGAATTTTCTGACACTAAATGCGTTTGGGTGGGGGTTGAGTTCGTGCCTGAAATGTGTGTGTATGGATATATATATGGGATGGGTTGTCCGTAAATACTCCAACAGAAAACTTTAAAATTAAAAATTTAAAGGTATGAAATGCAATTTCCTACACATGAATCCGACAAATGTTTGAATTCCGGTGGCTTCCGGTGGCTTCATTTAACTTTTTTCAGTGTATATCAGCAATTATTTCTAAGAATGTATTTGTGTCTCCTTATATCTGGAGATTTCTTTTCGCGAAGGCCTGCTAAAATATGGTATCCGGACAAAATGCCCTTAGGACATATTGCCCTCTGACAAAATGCCCTCAGACAAAATGCTCTCGTACATAATGCCCTCAGTGAATGTGTGGGGATGGACAAAATGCCCTGAGGACATAATACCCTCGGACAAAATGCCCCCAATTGAAAAAAGGAAAATATAAGTTATGAAACATGTTTATTAAAAATATATATAGCTCGATAAATATATCAACAGAAAACACATTTGACATTAAATGGAAATCAAAAAATAATTTGTTGGAATGGTAATTTTTCTTTATTTGTTTTGGGGAGAAAATAAAAAGTCCACCATTGAAACGAGTGCATTACATTTGTTCCAAGGAGGGTCATAAGCTATATGTTGGAAGGAGAATAAAAGTGTTGTTGGCAAATGTATTTTTTTTATATATGATGGGGACATTTAAAATTTAATTATTTTTCTTCCTAAATATAGCTTAGATCCACTATTGAGACAGGTGCATTACACTTGTTCCAATGAGGGTCATAAGCTATGTTTTGGTTTGGAAGGAAATTAAAAAAAATCCCCAACTCCAACAGATGGTAAAAATGACACAGTGACAGTTCACAAAGACAACTGAGACCATACATCCCAAGTTGTTTAATTTAACAAGTTTAGGTTTAATGTGTTGTAAGACATATCTCACATACATCCCACAAGCCCTTTTTGTTTCACAAATATATTTTAAAATATTTTTTTTCAAATTTTCCCAGGGCATTTCCCTTACCTATACATTTTAGTGAGGGCATTTTGTCTAAGGCCATTACGTCCTAAGGGCGTGCATTTTCACTGATGGCATTATGTCCGAGGGCATTTTATTCTAAAATCTAAAATATATGAAGAAAATGGGGCACATCTAATACGTGAATGCTGTAACTCAGATTTCAATCGTTAACCCTTTACCTAAAGAATCGACCACATCCGCTCGCGTAATTTACAAATTAAGCAGTTGAAAAAATATATTTTTTAATTTTTTTTTAACAAAACCAGGCCTGGTATTCCTAAAAATGCAGGAGGGCTAAAAATGGCTCTCCTCACATGGCCTAGGGGAGCGATTATCTCTCCTCAAGCTTACAAAAGCTAAAAGTGGCAAAATGAAGTTGTACTATTAATGAATTCTGCGTGGTGGGCTTTGTACATTTTATTTGGTGCTGCTAACTAGGTAGTCTCTGCGTGACGGCTATTCTGCCCTTTCCACACTTCCGGGCCTTGGTAAGGCCCGGAGGTGTGGGAGGGGCAGTATGACTATATTGCAGAGACCACTAACATAGCGGAGATCTGAAAACCAGTGGGGTTTTAGGAATAGACTGTTGTGGTAATCATTACTTTCTAAGGCTAGGAGGGCTATTTTAGCCCTCCTCAATTTTTTTAAGACGAGCAGTAGGCGAGCGAATAAATCGCTCTCCTGAAAATGCCTGGCCTGCAAAACCGTATCATGTGACCCATCATTGGAACGAGCTTGTTCCAAAGAGGGGTCACATGACATGGTTTTATTGAATTTTTTTGAAAATTTTTAAAAGTCAATGACTTAAATAATACATTTAATATCGTCTGCGTTGAGTAACGGGTTAACCCTCCAGCCAAGGAAACAGAAATAATTAAAACCGCGCTTTTCACAAGAATCGCCATTCAAATTTTATCTTCTTCATTTTCTACTTCCAAAACAGAGTTGATGACTAACCACAAAGTGGAACGAGCTCGTCAAGCTCACCCCAAGAAGGTGGCCATAAACTAGGTTTTGGATTCGATGACTAAATATTTGGGGTTAACCCTTGATGTAATGAAACACACATAACCACTCAGTGATATTCACAAAAGTCGCCATTTCAGTTGTACAAGTTTTTCAGTTTTACATCAAAAATATAGCTTATGATCCCTCTTTCGAACAACCTCAATGAGCTCGTTCGAATGAGTGATCACAAGCTATTTTTTTAGGTCACCTTAGGTAAAAAATGAAAATATTAAGTTATTCATGTATTTTTATGCTAGTGTTCTCTTCTATTCGATGAGGTAAAGAGTATAAGAAATTGTTTTGCAAGTAGTGTCTGCAGTTGTGGGGGGTTAAAGGGTTAATCCCCAATTACATCCAAGTGCCACAGCCAGGATTTCGAAACCTAAAATAAAAAAAAATCTCAGTGGCGAGAGAAATGGGAACTGCGATGACCACCAGACCGAATTTACAGCTGCCTTTGGCACCAATAAACATTTACTTAATTAATTATGCATTTATTGTCTTACGTAACAAACATAGTTACATGACATAGAGAATATATGATACACACGTGAACATTGCCTCATCACAACATTTGAAACACAGACTCCCATCAACTGAATAACCTTTCAACTTAATTTACATTAGGTCATGTTCAATTAAGAATTGAATGCAATTTTTATAATCTTTATTGAGGAGCGCGGTGGATCAGCAGGTAGAGGTGCAGGCTGCAAGCAGAGAGGTCGTCGGTTCGAATCCCACCTGCGGCAACCGCGTTGTGTCCTTGGGCAAGACACTTCATCTCCATTGCCCGCGTGGGGGCACGGCGGTGTTGTGTACTAAGGCGTACTGCACGTCGATGGTGCACTTGTCTTCAACCAATTCTAACCCTGCTTGTGTGGAGTTAGTATGTTGGGGAGCTGACAGTTGCTCGCCGTTGCTCGGTGGGTCTCTCCGGGTACTCCGGCTTCCTCCACCCGTAAAACTGTCACGGTCATGATTAGCCATTGTGCATAAATATGTGACCTTAAACACCAATAAATAAATAAATAAATATAAATATAATGTTTATTGGAGTATGAACGTGTGGGAATGGGTACAAATTATGTATGAATCCCGAAGCTTACAATTTGTACCCATTCCCACACGTTCATACTCCAATAAACATTATAAATGCATTCAATTCTTATAATTACATTCCGTAACTGTTTAAACTACTTTTTACCAAACAACAAAGCAGAAAGACGAAATAAAACATGTACGGACGAACGAGGCGAAAAACCACCCTCACACACACAAAGCGCACAACTCTGATTTTTAATTTTCACAACTTTAGAAATGGAAACGTGTATTTTGGGAACGGGCTTTGTGCCACAGTTGGGAAATGTCACCAAAGAAACAGCAGCGGAGTTGATCATTGCGAGCTGCGCTAAAAGTTAAAAACCCACCCAAACACCGCCCGAATTACATTCTGTCAACTGCACTCTACCGTGAATGCGGGTCAAAGTTCGACCAAATGAATTACATTTGGTCATGACGTTTTCATCCAGCTGACCAATGGGAATTGAGTATTTGGACCCAAAACATATAACTACATTAACAATGTAATTATTATCGGATCATCTACTACCATAGGTATTTTTCCATTGTTGAAGTGTCTTCCGTTCAATTTTAGGTGTCCTGCTGCCGACCCGATTGCTTTTGATGACAGTGAAAAACTGTGTTAAGAGTTCGTGTCACAGTACTAAATATTTTCCTATAGGCGACCATTATAACGTTCAAGTGAAAAAAAAATATGATCGCATCACTTTAATTTTGGCATTCAAATACCTTTGTCAAGTTGAGTCCTTCAGACAATTTTTTCTATCCCGAAAACAGGGGGTCATGCAACAAATAAGAGAGAAAAACTGAATGACAGGAAGGGAACTACCAGTCACATGCACACACTTTTCAGGGAATTCCCAACAAAAACAAATCAATAGTCAGCTGTATTTTTTAGGTCCAAAAAGTCATCAACACCCTCTTTATTTATACGGAACATTCAACAATAATGCAAGACGTCAGCAGAATGCTTCAAACGTTTAATGAAACAATCTATATTTAAGACTGCTTAGTTTGGGAGATTGCATCATTTTCGAGTGCAAGTTTTCAAGGCGGATAACTCTAATTCAAATATTTAGTACAGTTATACCTTAAGATTGGGACGGTCTGATTCATGGAGATGAAACAGTGCGATAATTATGTCCATTGTGTTATTGTATTGACGGACGTTTTGTTCTAGGACTTAACTGCTTTTCGTTTGTTTCTTTTAATTACTACATTTATTTTTAAACACCTTAATTTGCACGCACTATTGGTTTATTGTTCCGAAATTGATCTTATCGTTCCTTAATTTCTTCCTCAAGGACGATCATACTTGTGCTAAGCATTAAGACGGTTTCTGATAATGCAAACGCACTTTGTCGAAGAATTGTTTTTGTTTTCCATTTCAAAAAGGGATACAACACTTCTTAAAACCATGACTTCGAAAGTTAAAAAAGCTTAACCTGACCAGATAATGAAACTACTAAAAAGCCGACTTCCGGTCTTACCATCGGATATTTGACGTTGAACTTGGAGGTCTATCGGCTATAAGTTTGCTTGTACTCTTATGCTGTTTCCCAGAATTTAAGTTATTGTCTTGGAAGAAACCTTACTCCGGAAGTTAATTGTTTTATTGATTATTCCCTCGCCACGGACAGTGAATGTAACATTATGTACCATACATATATATAGTTACGGGCTTTCAAGCAAATGGAATATCAAAAAAAACTTTCGGCCTGCAATACACAGAACGTGGAGAGTGTATTATCACCAAAGCAATAATTGCAAATTCGTTGCAAAGCATAACAAGCACAAGCAAAGTTCCAGCCAATGGACCTCCGGGTTATACCCGGAGGTCCATTGGCAGAAACATTGCTTGTGTTTTTTGTCCACATGTACAGAATTTGAAAGTGATGCTATGGGTTATAACTCCACTCCCCGGGTGATTTAGCGACAATCCACTCTCCTCGTACTGTATATCAAATACATTGCATTAAGTCTTTAAATACTGCTAGAAGATATCCCTGCATAGTACAGCAAATCTCTTGTCGCCAGAATAAGTATTATATGGTTAACCAGTTGGTTTTGATTTTCAGATTCTGTTTCGGTTCGGTTTCAGGAAAAAAAATATCGGTTTCGCTTCAGTTTTTCTTTATAGGTTAATAACATTTATACCATGATTACCTATTCTACTATATATAAAAAGCCTATGAAATAAATTTTAGCTTTACACACCAACCGTGGTGAACACGCCAGAAATGGGATTTCAATAGAAAAAATTTACACCTACAGTGGAACTACACCCAAGCTGACCTTTGGTGACGTCGATCTGAATGCGAACTTGTCTAAATTTATCGCACGTCTCCTCGCGAAGAGTGAAATGAAAGCGGCAGTTGTTTATTACGTTTTTAAATAAGTTTACCCTATAAGACACCAAAAATTAACAAACATGCATTGCCTCATGTTAATAAAGCATCCACAACTCGAAATAGTATGTTATTATGTTGTTGTTATTATGTTATTATGTTATTAAAATGAAAAAGGTCCCTTTTCTTTTTCCGTTTCGTTTCGGCAATAAAATTGACAGCAAAAGTACCGCCCACCGATGCTCAAATATAAACAAAAACAGATTCGTACGTATGTACGTTTGCTGCTCAGTTAAATCGAGAAAAAATAATAGCGACTCTCAATAATCTTACGATCATGGTGTAAATAAAATATACCCAAAGTAGGGTCGTGGTTAACACCACTTCACTACTAGTGGTGAACATTTGGTACACCTAGCTACTGTGTATATATTCTATATACAGCGAATAACACTTCAATGTCATTAAATTGGAAAAAAATCCGCAACAAAAAAGAAGTATCTCCATTGGGTTTAGCCTAACTTCCCTTTGATCATTCTTAGGGGCTCTAGGGGCATGGACGTGGAGACAGGGGTGGGGTGGGGTGTCACCACCCCAAATCCTGAAAAAAATTTTCTATAGTTGGAAATTCGGAGGGCAAGTCACGAGTAGTTGGAAATTCCATCTATCTGGATTTTAGAGTTTCTTTGGTGATGCTGATGTCTCTTTTACTTCCCAAAATTTCAACTCGGTTTCAAATCGCAAAAATTCCAACTGTTACTATTTACAACTACATTTACGCAATATCAAGCTTCATAAGTATGCATGATGTCAATCGGTACGAGATTTCTATAGTACGTTTACTTATCGTAATAAAAAAAAATCCTAGAAATGCACTTCAAGAAAATCGCATTATGTAAAATCGTTACCCTGAGTTATTTTCATCATTCACAGTTACAAAATGATGAAACATCGAAAACTGATCATTCCTGCATAAGATGTGATTTAATGTTAGGACAATGTGAATTGCTCAAAGTTCTCAGCTTGAGCATTTGTTTAGCACATCTTTAATTCCCAGAATAATACCAAATAATAATAACCTGATAATTCTATCATAAATGTGTTGGCATTTATGCTACTATAATCAATTTCATGCCACCTTTCATGGCTTCATTTTCAAAATGTTTCACGGTAGTGAATTTCCAACTAGGGTCAGGGACCGGTAGCCCCCCCCCCCCCCCTCCAGTAGGAAATTCACTACCGTACCCCCCCCCCCCCCCCCCATCGGAAACCTCTAGCCACGTCCCCGACTAGAAGATCAGTTGCTTAGTCTATTGGGTCCGAAAAAACATATTTATTTATTGGTGTTTAAGGTCACATACTTATGCACAATGGCAAATCGTGACCGTGACAGTTTTTTACGGGTGGAGGAAGCCGGGGCACCCGGAGAGAACCACCGAGCAGCGACGAGCAACTGACAGCTCCTCAACATTCTAACTCTGTTCACGCTCCGCCCAAACAGGGCTGCAGCGGTTGATGACATGTGCACCATTGGCGTGCAGTACGCCTTAGTACACGGCATCATCGTGTAGGCAACCGGGATAAAGTGCCTTGCCCAAGGCCACAACGCGGGTCGTCCAGGCAGACCTTTAGATCAGTCTAATTTAGGCACAACGGTAAATATTAGGTTTTAGGTCCCCATCGTAAAATAATAGTTCACAACCCCTTGTTATAGGTCTTCACCATTATCACTGGCTCCCACCACCCTTTGATGTAAGTTTACACGACTAACTCGAGAAGGCTTCTTAGTTTCCCAGTGTCGAGCCAAAGGCCTATTTGAATGCAAGCTAAATTACGCATGGCGTTTACTGAAAAATGCCACAAACATGAATATAATAGATCTCAAGCTTTAAGTACATGATCATATAGAATTCGCCACAGAAAAGCAATCGTCGTCGACAGTGTCGTATACGACACTGTCGACACCGATTGCTTTTCTGTTGCGAATTCTGTGGGTTTTTTGAAAACTTATTTATCTGATGCACAGTTTGATTCAACGGTAAGCTCTAAGCTATATTACAAGCGTCAGGGAAATCTGGTCAAACTATATATTGTCGAAACACTGCAAAATTATGGAAAAAGTTTTTCAAACTCCGCATAATTTGGGCGCAATTACCTTATTTGGGCATAGCGTTTACCGTCGTTAGTTGGGAAGAATTTAAAAGCCTGCGTCGAGGACGGGGATAGAACTCGGGACCTCCAGCATAGAAGTCCAACAGTCTACCACTGAGCCACCGTGCTCCCTGAAAAAAAACATAAAAAGGGATAACAATAAATAAAGGTCATCTAATCTATATTGTGTTCCCATTGTCATTGTCACATTTTCTTCCTCATTGACTCGCCCACCGGACAAGTCAATAAGAGATAAATACTACAATGAGAACACGACATATTCGTCCCGTTGTCGGATAGACGATAGTCCATAGAGGCTACTACTCCAGTTCCCTCCCAGTAAGATAATTGGATCAGTTCATGAACAGATACAGTAAAACCGTTCGGCCGGTTTTTCTGGATCTTGCGGTTCAGTTTTCCGGGTTGCCAGTCGGAAAACCAAAAACACCACGCTCTATAATTTGCACACTTTTAACCAATTTTGTCCGTAAAAGTGAATCAACTTTTTGACCAGTGATTATTTCAATTGAATTTTAATGAATTTTTCACCAAATCTAGTCATGACTGTTTTATTGATGAAAAATGTTTTAAAACATGTTTTGAAGGGTACTCAGCATGTCAAGAGTTAAAGAAAATATTATTAGGCTCCACAAAGTGGATTTTTTTGTGTGAAATTGCCTGTGGATGGACGGTTTTTTATTTTATTTTCTATCTTTGTAATTATTTCTTTGCCATCAAAAGTTCATGTTCTTGGTTTGCTTCATGCTTTAGGCCTCATAATGTACAGAATAGCATGGGTGATGGTGTATTTCATCCATTGAGTGCAAGAGGGCTTTGCAATGCTAAAGCATTGCAAAGCCTTCTTGCACTCAAGGGACAAATTTATCAATTTTATCAACTTGGGTAAAATATCAAACAAAAACAATTTAATTTTTATTTTTTTTAAGTTTGTATTGGTTATAAAAAGAGAGTATATGGCAGCCAAGAGGACCAGGCGGGAGCGTCTGAGAAACTGATTTTTAACTTTGTTGGCCTTATTTGAACAGATTGTTAGTAATCTAATCTATTATATAAATGGGAAGTCTGTTATTCCGTCCCGTAATTACGTCCAGCTAGATATTCCAGTTTTGAATTATGTCCTTTCATATGCAATGGACTTCTTTTCCGTCGCGCGGGTGGGTCTTCGTGTCCTGGAACGGGTGGGCCCTCTAGTATGGTGTATACGTAGTCAGTTAATACCATTTTGGGCGAGATAAATGTCACAAACAAATTGTGTGACGAATATATCTTTGAAAGCACTGAACTTGCAACTGTGATTAATAATAACTGATAGAAATTTCATTTGTCTAACAATTGTCTGCAGGTGATCATGATTAGCCATTGTGCAGAAATATGTGACCTTAAACACCAATAAATAAATAAATAAATAATAATTGTCTGCAGACGTTTTGAAGGATCAATGAACAAGGGGGAGATCACTCTTGTGTGCCAATCATGTATAGTTTTTGACGAGCCGTATAAATTATGTTTGGATGCAGTTTGTACCTGACATTTTAATATCAATTTAAGGAGCCTGGTGGCTCGGTGGTAGGAGCATTGGACTTCAAACCGAAAGGTTAGCGGTTTGATCTCGATAAGCGGTAACTGGGTTGTGTTCTTGGGAAAGGCTCTTTATCTCGATTGCCTGTGTTGCGGTACGGTGGCGCTGTGTACTAAAGTGTACTAGTCATCGATGATACACTTGCCTTCAACCAATGCCGGTCCTGCTTTTACGGTGTTAGTACGTTGGGGAGTCTGACTGCTGCTTGCTACTGCTCAGTAGTTCTCTCCGGCTTCCGCCTCCAGTAAAACTGTTCCACACCAGCTGACCCTGGCTTCGACATTTTCATTAAACCCAATAAAACAAATAAACAAGCAATTCTCCGGTACTTGTCGGCGGTGAGATATAATTAAATATAAAATGAAAAATCTATAAATATTGAAGATATAATTAAATAATCGTTTGTATGACTCTCCATAAGACATTCTGATCTACTTAAGAGACATTGGGAATATAAACTGTAGCAGGGTAAAAACTACCCCAACACAAATGTAAAGGAATATAGCCTTGCCCCTCCACACCTCCCCGCTTTCACCTGAATCTTCGCAAATGATCGCATATTTCATACGGTGTTTTCATTCATTTGTCGACTTTGATCCATCTCGATAAAAAAGTATGGCACTGTAAACTTGCGCTACATACAAGTCTGGTAAAAGGAGACACAAGAAGCTGCCGGTGTGACAGGAATGATAGTCCGTAGGAAAATTAGTCCCTCTGGACTATTATTCCGCGGAATTATAGTCCTAGGTCTAACATTTCTAGGAATAGTAGTCTACTATTCCTAGAAATGTTAGACCTAGGACTATAATTCCGCGGAATAATAGTCCAGAGGGACTAATTTTCCTACGGACTATCATTCCTGTCACACCGGCACTTATACAATAACACTTTATGGTAAAAACACCGTACATACCTTGTTTGGCCATATCGAACTCTTTTTTGTTCGAACTCGGTGCAAAACCATGGAAACGATATTTATGGTCTTCATTACACCAAAAGGCTGTCCAGTTGCCATGAAGAGTAGGCCAATTGTTATCTTTAACCCTTTGAACACTGCTGGTACATTCCACGTCAGTTCAATGGCAGCAACTGGAAGAGTCCATATTAATTATTTAGGGGTAGACTAATTAATATTTTCAACGTGCAGCCTTGGGGCTGCACGTTGAAAATATTGATTCGTCTACCCCACACACGCACTTAGCACCCATCCTACTTAATGGAATTATGACGTATCATGTTTCTGGTCCGAAAAGCGGCCTATCTGGTTCAAAGGTTAACCCTTTGAACTCTGGTGGTATTTTACATGCCAGTTCAATGACAGCAGTTGGAAGAGACCTTATTCATTATTTGGGTGCAGACCAATTAATATTTTCAACGTGAAGCCTTGGGGTTTGCACGTTAAAAATATTGATTGGTCTGTCCCATACATTTCCTGAGCTGCCATCATACTTAATGAAATTATGACATCATGTCCCTGGACCGGAAAACGGCCTCCCTGCTTGAAAGGGTTAACCTGCAATCTTTTATCGTGTCTGGAGTGCTTTAAGGTGCCATCTATAATGCTAAGACACCATGATGCACTCAAGTAACGATATATGGCTGTAGGCTGGTGATACTGATTCTCGTGCCTTTTTCAGATACCTTGTAACATTCTATTAATGTTTCGTCTTCCGAACCCGACGCTTCAAATCGTGACACCTCGAAAACCCGTCGTGCTCATCGTATATTTGCCATGTATTCGGGAGCGCGCTTGATCAGTGATTACGGCATTGGACTTCAAACTGAAAGGTTCACGGTTCGATCCCGCCAGGCGCAACTGCGTTGTTTCCCTGGGCAAGGCAGTTAATCCCGATTGCCCACGTGGGGGAATGGTGGCGCTGTGTACTAAGGCGTGCTTGCCCGCATCCAGTGCTAACCATGCTTGTGCGGAGTTGGTACATTGACGAGTTTGACATTACTCGCCGCTGTACGGTGGTTCTACTCGGGTCTCCAGATAGCTTTTTCCAACAATTAACTGGTAGAGAGCTGGAAGCCCTATTTTGTTCTTTACTAAAAGTGACAGACACTAACTGTCTGTAGCTACATTCTGCCTGAGGAAGCTTTTATTGTCCCTGATATGAATCAGATGTTTTATACAATACCTTGCTCTATGACATTCAGTTGGATGGTGCCTATAAGGCACTATCCAATTAAATGTAATAGAGCAGTATATGATGAGCTTTGATTTGTTGTCAGAAAAAAAACTCAGCACTTTACCAGTTAAGCAGATGATAAGAGTCACAACTGTGTTATATATTTTATTAAACTTCATCATCAACATGCATATTGATATCGTCCCTCGAGTGTAACAGCGCCCATCTGCATTGCAAAAGTGGGCGAGGTATAAGGGTTAATTTGGATTAAGCTCTATAGTATAACTAAAATATGTAATCTATTGTACCTTCTAAAATACATGCAGGTACGTTTTGTAACAATGACAATGCTTGGAACACCATTAAAATTGAACCGTTCAGTTTAATTACTTCAAATATGAAACAGCGGAAACACTTCAATGTCAACAGTAACTGATATGTGCTTCTATTAAATATTTTCTTTCAAACTATGGAGATAAAAGATGTATGGAAGTGTTTAAATAACAAAACAGAGACACTAAAGAACTGAGATGTTAGATACGTGTACACTATTTTAAGTGTAAACTAATGGACGGATTGTATTTTTATGTTTCATTCTATAGCCCTAGTTTTGTCAAGTCATTCAACACTGTGACAAACTGAACAGCACATAGTTTTCATAAGGTGCATGCTTGCTTTGTCTTCTCTGTTCATTGGTCCGTGGCGAATGGGACATGACGATCGGGGGGGGGGGGGGGGGTAGAACTCTGCGAATTGTATTTTCGGCTACTCATGGTATATAGAATCGAATAAGGCACAAAGCAACGAATAATCGAATTACTGGATGGAATTATGCCCCTATAAATAACCTAAATAGGGTTCTGCGAATCGGAATTTCTCTCCTGGACGGAATCTCGAATTGAATGAGGGGTCCGATGTCGATGTTGATATCGGATCCGAAACAATTTTTGTGAAATCACTCTATCGAGGAGGTCTACATGAACCCCATTCCCCGTCGAGACATTCCTCCCACACACTTCCTCCTAATTCCCCAGCATTCAGTCCTAAACTGTTCAGTCATTCCCCACATTGGCGTTTTTTCGTTCTCTCCAACTATAATATTCACCCTTTCCACCATGTAATTCCTCATCCACCTGTCCCTAATGTTTTCATCCCATTTTACACTAGTTTCTCGAGGGAGGAGTCTTTTTCTGCTAGGAAAATATTTTGGGCATTTTAAAATGAAATGTTCCAGGATCTCAGTCAGGCGTGTAGCCAGGATACCAAAGTTAAGGGGACACTAGCAATATCTAGAGGGGCGGGGGTTCAGCGATCTGAACGTAGTGGCTAGCCCCTACGAACGGGGTAGCCGCTACGTTCAGATTGCTGAAACTACTGTGGGGGGGGGGGGGGCAGAATCGGATCAATTCGGGGCTTCGCACGGCCCTAGGACTAAAGGCTGTAAAGTACGCAAAAACACGATTTATTTTAATTCAGCTTAATGCCAAATCTTCATTCTCGTGTTGATTCCAAATATAATATTGACGAAACTTCTACTGTTGTATTTGTTTATAGTACAATTGTATTTTCTAGAATTGTATTTTACAGTTATGACTTTAAATGGGTTAAAATGAACCATTAGCATTTTTAAAGATCTGGCAATTTGCCAGTTGGCAAATTGCCGTATCATTTAAAATGCAAATGATTCATTTTAGTCAGTTATATATATAGGTGGAAAGTACAATTCTAGAAAATACAATTGTAAAAGTTTTATAGTATTGGCTCCAGGTCTCCAAGAGGAGACCTGATGGTAGAAGAAGAGTTCAAGAAGGTTCCGCTGCCGAAACTGTTTTGATTTCATTTCTGTAATATTCCTATTTTTGATTGGTTTGACCAAACAGATTATTCGCTGTTTGAATATTATTCTTGAGTGAAGACCGCTAATGTTCATTGCTGTAAGAAGGTGCAATGCTTACAATTATAATAGCGGTGAGATTTGATTTTTTTTTTTTCGATTCTCTCCGAAATACTCTGGCTAATTCGATTCGACCCAAAATTTGAGGCTAGCGGAACCCGCTATCATGGCTCTGATTGGGCCTTACCGACGAGCAAAAACAACCGGAAATTAAAATGAGGCCAGTGTCTGCAGGAAAGCATAAATCTGTTAAATCACTTAATACAATTTTGACACAACGATTCGTTGGGCCAAAATTATAGTTAGTGATTTTATGTTTTAACTACACTCTAAAACCAGTACGGCCGAAAATGAACCCAAATCGAACTGGGTTGACTGAATATGAACCCACTTGGGTTCATATTCACTCAATCCAGTTGCTTTGGGTTAATTTCTAACCCAATTGATTTTAGAGTATAGCATGGTCTCGGTTCACACTGCATTTGTTTCAGCAAGACTAGAATTTGAAGTATCATAAGGTGTCGAGCTGGTAAATTGAAGAAGCCCCGTGTGAACCTTGGGAAGTTAAGCAGTGCTTGTTTACTGTGGTAAACAAACTCTGTTTTGCTAGTAAATTAGGATACAGTCACCGTGCTTGGGGTGGAAGTCCTCTAAAATGGACAACATGAGTCTAAACGATTGGCTGGGCTTGACTTTATCCCCATGCTGTGGTCACAATGAGCCATTGTGCAGATATTTTGGACCTTAAACACCAATAAATAAATAAATAATAAAACTTGTCTTAGGTAACTAGAAAAAAATATTAATGACACTTGTTAGATGAATAATTACTCCAACTCATTGTTTTTATTTCATCTGACCTTTTCATATTTTATAATGCTGGCTGGGATGAATTTGTTGAGATGGAAGATTACTATTTTCACCGTGCGGCTAGAAATATTAATTGATCTATTTGAAACACTTTTTGTGGAAAGCTTTACCCGTGCCTGCTTTGAAAGACTCCATAGAGTACAATGGATATTCAATATGTTTTATCCTGCTGCGTTACAAAAATACGGAAAATAAAATAAATATAGAGTAAAAATTTAAAATCTGGTATTTGACGTTGCAAAATAATTTTAAATTATTGAATAAAATTAATTGAAATAATACCTAACACAGTGGAGCCCATCGAATTGGATATCGCTTAATTGAAGAACCATGTGAATTGAAAACAAATACAATACCATTTGCCATACCTTCAGTAGAAATATGACCTGTTAATTGCGTATAGGTTATATAGTTACTCCTGTTACAGTATGTGGAGAGTGGATTGTAACTAAATCACCCGTGAGGTGGAATTATCACCCAAAGTATCTCTTTCAAATTTTGTACATATGGATAAAAAACACAAGCAATGTTTCAGCCAATGGACCTCCGGGTTTAACCCGGAGGTCCATTGGCCGAAACTTTGCTTGTGCTTGTTATGCTTTGCAACAAATGTGCAATTATTGCTTGGGTGGAATCTCCACTCTGTGGGTGATTTAGTGATACTACACTCTCCACGTACTGTACTTCAATACAAAATCTTGTAATATGCCGAAAATTGCTGTAACACAATCACCGAATTCCCTTTATTTATTTATTTATTTATTTATTTATTTATTTATTTATTTATTTATTTATTTATTTATTTATTTATCGAGGTTTAATGATACTTTCGACAGCCAGGATCACCTCGTGTCGGACAGTTTTACGGGCGAAGAAAACCGGAGTACCCGGAGAGAACAACCGAGCAACGGTGAGCAACTGTCAGACTCCCCAACGTACTAATTCCACACAAGCCGAGTTAGCATTGGTTGAAGACAAATGCACCATCGATGTGCAGTACGCCTTAGTATACAGCGCCATCATGCCCCCAAGTGGACAACCAGGATGAAGTGCCCTGACCAAGTTCAAAACGCAGTTACCCCTGGCGGGGATCGAACCGTGGATCTTGGCGAACAAGGTATAATCGATTAACCCTTTACCCAACGTAACGGCCAAAACCGGCCAGCGCTATTCTCAAAAATCGCCAATTAATTTTCAAAATATTTTCATTTTTTGTCTCAAAAACATAGGTTATGACCCCTCGTTGGAACGAGCTCGTCGAGCTCGTTCCAACGAGGGGTCATAACCTATGTTTTTGAGACAAAAAATGAAAAAAATTAGTTATTCAAGAATTTTTTTTGCAAGTGTCGTCTGCTTTTCATGTTAGGTAAAGGGTTAAACGCCTTTATTGGGTGGACTGGGGATAAATGGGTCTGGGGGCATCGTGGCTCAGTGGTACGACATTGGACTTCAAAGCAATGGTCCACGGTTCGAACCCCGGCTTCCTCCACCCGTAAAAGTGTTCGACACGAGGTGACACTGGCTGTCGAAAATGTTGTTAAACCCCAATAAATAAACAAATGACTGAGGAAATAAATAATGCTTTTGACTGGTTGGGGAGTAGGCCACTATAATATTTTTGTGATAATCCCCTCTCCATATACTTCAGAAATTAACAAAATCTCGATATGTAGAGTCGTATAGACTTGATCTTTTGAAGGCGCAATCTGAGACAATTCCTATGCTTTGGTTAAATGAAAATCACGTAATCGGATCTGAGTGCCGTAACCATGTTTTGACCTGTTACAACTTAAAGGCGATTATATTGTTGTAACCTTTCTTGATTTTACAACAGGTAGTTTCGACCATTAACATGTATTTGGATTTACTTCATAACCGGAGGAACAGTTAAATTTACTCTTGGAATTTTACTGAACTCCAAATAAATGTGTTCATAGAATTCTTGTATTTATTGTGTATTCTGATTTGGCCAAATGGATTTTCAAAGGAATTCTTAATTTGTGCTATCTGCTGTTTGTGTTTCTAATTCACCAGGATTTTGATTAAAATAACAGTAATGTTATTTTTGTTATTTCGAATTCAGTACTAATTATCAATGGGTTTGTGGATTATAAACAATTAATAAAATGGAATTAATAGCATAGATAAAGGTAGTTGTTGTACTAGCTTTTAAAGATCCATTATTTATAATAATAGTACAGTGCTTTTTACAAATGGGATCCCTTGTCGATCTGAAAAACGCATTGGGCCGCGTGGTGGAAATTCCCGAAGATGACGAAAGTAAAAGTATCAGAGGTTTGGAAAAAACTGCCCAGAAAGTCCTGGACTCGCCAAGAAGCCTTGTCCCTGGGTCAGAGCGGCTTGTGAATCAGGGACGAAGTCACTCCGATGTTGGCTTTCAGAGAGGAGATGCCGACACAAAACCACAAGACGTAGCACCTTACTCTAGAATGAGAGCAGACTCCAAATCAAAAAAGAAGGTGCAATTTGGCGAAACGTTAAACAGTCCGCGGGGTGATGGGCATAGTTCCCCTGAAAAACAACCCTCTTCAAAACATGTCAGCTCTTTCACTGAAAATGTCTTCAGGACAGGACGTTTTGAGCATGCGTACAGAAATGGAAATGATCATGAAACACCGCGGACAGACCGCACTGACACGTCACAGAATACATATAGAACTCCCCGTGACGGCGGATCGGGGAAGGCGTCAATAGACGACATACAGAATACATATAGAACTCCCCGTGATGGCGGATCAAGGAAGGCGTCAATAGACGACATACAGAATACATATAGAACTCCCCGTGATGGCGGACCAAGGAAGGCGTCAATAGACGAAACAAAGAATACATATAGAACTCCCCGTGACGTCGATTCAAGAAAGCCGTCAACAGACGACACACAACATACATATAGAACTCCCCGTGACGTCGATTCAAGAAAGCCGCCAACAGACGACACACAGTATACATATAGAACTCCCCGTGACGTTGATTCAAGAAAGCCGAGAAAGGACGAAACCAACAATACAAGTCCCGAGAAGGCCACGAGAGATAGGCGACGACCGTAAGTGTTGAAATTTGCGTACACCTATATTAATTCCCGCCATGCGCATGCGATAAGAAATGGTTTGAAATAATACAGATACATCAGGATACATCGAAAAATAATTTGTGAAGCAGTCCTCCGACTCTTTACAAAGAGTGTTCTTAAAACATCCACTCGAGTAACCCATAACAAATCCAGTGCAGTGATGTTTTCGTTTCAGCATGGAGTCATTTTTTAATATTTCCATTTCTGTTTGAAAACTCTCTGGGTACTCCGGCTTCTTCCAGTCGTAAAACTGCCCGACACGATATGAGCCTGGTTTTTGAAAGTGTTGTTAAACCCCGGTAAACAAACTGGCATTTGGAACTATTAACACTAAAATTTTCGTTTGTGAAAATAAATGTTAAGATTATAATATGATTAAGTAGTTTGCTGAAAAAATATCAAAATATTCTCTCAGTGGAAACCCTGGTGAATGGAGCAGAGCTTGTTTATCGTTCTACTTCCCTGGTAAAAAAGGACCCGGAAATCAACACCTCGGACGGAAGTCCTTTAACACTAACGCTGCCGAAAGCGACTATTGTCACCTATTTTATGATGATAATATGTACGTTCTGGAATGCGCAGATCAAACCTACCATCTGATTAATTGTTGGAAAGGGCTCAGAGAGCCCTTTCCAACAATTAATCAGGTGATAGAGTTCCAAGTATGTCGTAAATTTTATTAAACTTCCTGGCGCACAGGTGTACATAGATGTCCTCCATATGTGGCTAAAGTGGGCGTGGCAGTAAAAAGGGTTAATGTAGGCAGCATAATATAACCGATTAACTAAACTTGACTTCTTACCTATGCTGCGGTAATGATATAGTCACAGATGCCGAATGTGACCTCAAACACCCCCAAAATACTCGATTGTGCACATGTTCACGTCTCTGCATTTAAAATCTTGGGAAAATATTAGACGGGGCGTGCGCCGGGTCCGCCTGAATCCTGTATCTGATCCTTGCTGTATAACAAACACAAATATTGACTATGCTGAGGTTGATGGACATACTGGCATGTAAAATCACTGATTATATATCAGCGCAACGAAATAAAAAAATATCCAACAGTCATTGTCGGATACCCGTGCAGGAATGGATAATGATAATTCAATATGGCGGCGCCCAATAAACAGAATGCGCGGTAGGTATATATATTGTGTTCAAATGTGTGTCAGGCATGTTTCCGCGACACAACTTTGTGCGGTTACATCCAACCCAACGTTCAGGCGAAGTGACTTTCTCGTACTAACTTTACTAAAAGATGCAATTAACGTGTCAGTGATGGACATTTTTGCGAGGCGACTAAGTGTCCGTCTTTTTTCACACTTCACACCTGATGGCCATGGGTCGTCACAATTATGGATTCTCGTGGGTAAATTATGTAATCAAATATCTTCGCAGTGAAAAACTGTCAATGTTTTCGGTGTCTGACACCAGAAAGGGAGTTTCAGTGAGGGAGCTAGTAGAAAACTATTCATTAGAGATTTCGGACCTTGACGTTGGGGCAAACCAGGGCAAAAAGATCGTCAGAGAAAGGGTCATGGAGGATTGTAACCGTAATTGGCGAGAGGGGGTCAAATCAAAGAGATCATTGGGTGGCCTGCGTGATAAAGAGAAGCCTGGTTTTGAAGAGTACCTTGATGGCACCTTTGGGGGGGGGGGGGGTCACTGTTGTTCACGCTGAGGTCGCGGTCCCTGGAGCTGAGGGGGAAAATTGGGAAAAACAGTGAAAAGGAGTGCCAGATGTGTAACTTGGGCGTGGTGGAGACCCTGGAACACTTTCTTATAGAATGCCCAAAATCCAGACTAAAAGAACAAGATTCACGGGGAGTATAATGGGGAAGTGGGATGGTAGAATGAAGGACATGTGGTTAGGGGGCGACTCAAAGGAGAGGGTTAATATACTAATCGGAAACATTGGGAAGAATGGGGCAAGGGATGTCATCAAGCAGTTCGTCTCCGAGTGTTGGGAGGAGAGAAGAAGCTCGGGAATAGGGAGGCAGTTGGTAGAACATGGGTAACCAAGGCCTTCTCATACGAGAACCGCGACAAATCAGCGGCCGACCGAAGTGTTATTATTATTATTATTAGTGGCGGCGCCAGAGTTACAAAAGTGAGGGGGGTACAGTTGGGGATTGTGCAGCGCCGAGCTGGGGTGGGTTTCGGGGGGGGGGGGGGTCCTCTCCCTAAGTTGAGAAAATTTTTAACTGTTTTGCAACAAAATCATGCGAATATGGATATCATTGGAACCGGCTGATCAAGCCGGTTCCAATGATATTCATATTTGCATGATTTCATTGAGTTATACCCTTGAGAATTTTTCTAAAATATTAAATTTTATTCATTTTTTAAAATTGCTGTAGGCTGAATTCGAAACGGATGCCTTGCACGTTCTCGATTCTAGCATTCGTCGAATACTCTTAAGCACTATGTTTCAGTCCGTTTAAACGCGGCATGGCTTGTTGCAATTTGGACCCTCGACTCTTGTTTGTTGTTTGCAGCTAGCGGGTGTGTGTGGGAGGACGGGGGGGGGGGGGGGGGCAAACATAATTTCAAAACTTCTTTGATTTAGTGCACTTGGGAATATGGGATTAAGCATACCGACTATTACACCGCAACGTTCAATACAACAAAAATTAAAATGATAGTATTGTTTTACTACGCTTGGCGAAAAAAGTGGAGGGGTAAGTACCCCAACATACCCCTCCATGGCGCCGCCACTGGATTGTTTGAAACTTGTCACTTTGTGCAGATGTGGACTCGCGTAAAAAACGTGATTTACTGGGCGCTGCAATTTTTGGATTTCCATTCATGCACGGGTATCCTCCAGTTATAGTGGATGCGCGATTGCGAACAGGATAGCCACGAACACCCCAAAAGATGGTTCCTTTATGTAGTTTCGGTTATCGTACCAATCACATTTCAGTCAGATTGTACAATCGCTTGGCCTGAATGGCACATCCGAGGTTAATCAAGGTGATGAACCTACGTCACATATAAAAATATGAAATGTGACAAATAGTTATTTTGGCCTGTAGTCAATTCCCATCATTCAGCAGTTGCTTTTTATCAGATTATCGCTTAACTGGTAGAGTGCAGAATTATTTTGGGCCTCCAAATTTCTTCACGTCTCTTTGCCAAGTTACACTCCATGGGAGAATGCCTTTAAATTGTAACAAGGCGAATCCGAAGAGATAAACATATCACTTCAAAGATATCATGAAGCACACACCCAGATTATGAAGCATTTGTACCAGAACTTCAGAATAAAGCCCAAACATGGGCTTCCAGATCTCAATTACCTCAGGTAATATGCCATTCACCCTCTTCAAATGCGAATATTCTTTGACTTGGTTACCTAACCCATAACATGTATTACATTTTCCAAATCCACTAAAAACATGTAACGCTATCTGCTTAAGTAGAAATAAACAATCTGAATGTGGGTAAAATAATTTATTGTCAAATGCAAGGCTTCAACTTGCAAAATTGCATGAAAAAAATGCCAATATCAGTCAGTTTCAGCCACAAAAGCAGACTTTTCCCACTACCCCCACTTATCTAACCCTGGAGGATATAACCCGCCTTTTCTAAAATGTGAAGAAAAAAAAAAATATGTTTCCGTCTCATTTTTAGTTACATGCCAGGTAACACCTCCGTGTTAAAATGATACGTTAAAAAATAGTCAATTTTTCGAAGCCAATCTTTCCCATAATCCCTGTGGTAATTTACCCTTATGCATCAGACTCCAACACTGTGACCAAAACTTCAAATTCTCTTGTCCAACAATTAGACTAATGTAATTATATATCTAATACTAAAAATATATCTAAAATTTACATGGCATTAGTTTCAACATATGCCCTGTGCAATAGTGCGAAACTGTACAGCGGAACCTAATTCTTTACCAAACGCGAGTAGATGACACTTACAAATTAATTGTGCTCTTGGAAAACTTAAAAAATGTTTGTTTCTTGAACATAGCTTCTGAGCCCTCACTGGAACGAACTCTGCGAATTCGTGCTAATGAGGTCTCATACATGTAAGCTATGTCCTATTCGCAAAAACTGAAATATATGTATGTGAATATGGGCGACGGATGTGTTGCTTACGTTACACACGGTGTTCTTTGTTTTTATGCCTGACATCGCTGTGCGCACCCTTTCCTCCTTCACGAGTTTAATGTCTACAGATATCGTCTCCTGAGTTCCAGTGTGTTCTATGTGCCAGTAGGCTCATAGAACACATTGGAACTCAGGGGACGATATGGTATCTTGAGTAGTTCAAATCTGTCCCGTGACTAAATGGCGACTTGCTAAAAGCATTCTTTTGCCGCTTTTCGAGATGAAGTTACCATCAGATTTGGAGTCTGCATGTACGCACCAAGAGGCAAGCACCACAAGCGCGCACTCCACCCCGCTCGCCTCAAGTAACACAGCATGAAACTATAATAGCATCTCGTGAAACAGAAGGAGTGCTAAAGATATTGGTCGCAAATTAGATTGAGCTATTTTTGATTGTTATTATGGATATCAAGCTGTCGGGACTCTTAAATGTTGTGTACACCTGGCCTACATATAAATTGATTGCTGGATTGTTAGTGAAAAACGGCGCAACTCAGTTTTCCCCAAGATGGTAACAAGTCAATCAAGTTACTCATTGCGGTAACTTCTCCCATCGATGGCGTTTGATGACCTGAAACTGTTAACCCTTTACCCAACGCAGACGATATCGAAATTTATTTTTTTAAATATCTTTTCTCAAATTTTTCAAAAAATTTTAACAAAACTATATCACGTGACCCCTCGTCGGAACGAGCTCGTTCCAACGCGGGGTCACATGATATGGTTTTGTTGATTTTGTTTGAAAAATAATATTTTTTCAACTACTGAATTTGAATATTACGCGGGCGGGTGCGGCCGGTTCGTTGGGTAAAGGGTTAACGCTCTGAGTGTAGTCACAGCGTAGCAGTTTTCACTTCATCAAACGTTATGGTGTTACCTGACACGAGCATTCGTTACATGATATCAACTTTCCAATCTCGGCACTTGTTTTGGGTTTTTTTTTTGTTTTTTTTTTGGGGGGGGGGGGGTGGGGGGGGGGGTTGTTTGTTTTGTTTTGATAACAAGAACTGCAATATGTTATAAATATTCAGTTTGTATTGCTGCAAAAATTGCGTACAACATCAATATATTCATTTTTCACAGACATCAAAGTACAGTGGGGCCCACTTAATTGGATATCTCCAAAGTGAATATCTCTGTTAATTGAATATAATTTTCAAACACAAAATCATATACCATACCATCAATACAAATTTGACCTGTTAATTGCATATAGGTTATAGAGTAAACTCCCTTTAATTGAATAAAAAACTTCTTATCTGTCGAGACATTACCGCGACGATGACCAAATTCCCCCCCCCCACCCCCCCCCTTATTTATAGACATATTTTGCCACAGTAGATCCATTACATGCATTTAATCTATTATATCTCGTTAGAGTGTAACAGACTGATAAAGACAAAAGACAAAAAATAGATAAAACGTCCGGGTTATCTCCAGAATACAGCAAAGTGACCATATTCCTGTTAATTGAATACGACTGTTAATTGAATAATTTTCATTGGCAAAAACAGCTATTCAATTAACACGGTTCCACTGTATAATCTTAATCTTTAATAAGCGATTGGCGATTTCGAGGTGTCAGGAAATTGAAAATTTTCGAGAAATTTTGTTGTCGTTGAACATTGTTTATTTTAACTACATCTGCCCCCTCCCCTGCCAGCTGATGGCGGTTGAGACACTTTTGTTAATGTGACAAATGAGCTTTCCAGAAACCCAGTTGTAAAGAGGTCCGCGATTGGCCCAAGGACCAAGGGGCTCAATGCAAAGAAAATATATTTGACTGTGACGCGATACAGCTGCA
The DNA here is from genome assembly GCA_031216915.1 of Pictodentalium vernedei. Lineage (NCBI taxonomy): Eukaryota > Metazoa > Mollusca > Scaphopoda > Dentaliida > Dentaliidae > Pictodentalium > Pictodentalium vernedei. The sequence continues at coordinate 107,276,439 of CM062294.1, forward strand.
TGCAGTCATACGTCATAACCGCGACAAATATAGTTCCACATTTCGGCGCTTTATAAATACCAGCTTACAATTATCTATACATTTCTTCTCATTTGGGATTTTAGTGAATATTTATAACAAATAAATCAGGCATCGTGGCTTTGTTGATATTTTGACATAGTTCTATTTACACGCGCATTAATTTGACAAGAAGCAACCAGAAAGCCTTCTTTTGAAATTGACCAATTAAATCAACTAAAGATGTTATTAAGCACTAATTAATATTTATTAAAAATATGAAACGGCGTACCTTGGCGTGGATTCTCAACTCTATAAATATGGAATAAATAGATCGTCTACACACTCACACCTTGGATTCCGAGGTGTCAACAACTACACAATGGAGCTCCCAATTGTTATACAAGAGACACTGGTCAGGGTGAAGGCTACCCTAGCTACCACCTGGAGCATCCAGGTGCTCAAGGGTAAAATTCACCTGACAGTAGATTTTGAGAAGGAAACCGAACCGCCGTCCTTGGAGAGGTGTAGCACCTTTCGCGAGGGGATTTCCCCCCGCACTGGTCACCCTCCAAGTGATACGGACTCGCAGGATGATGCCAAGAATACGGAAGCAGCCGAAGGAAAGAAAAGGAGAAGAAAGAAGGGACCTTCCGCCAGACGACGTGATGCCCGCCGACTGATGGTGTTTATGGAGAAGAAAAGGATGGAAAAGGAAGAGAGGGAGGCTAACCATGGCGTTGAAAGCTCAATGTCTGCTACCCCTGGCCATTCCACGTCCACGCCGGTTCCCCCCACTCCTGTGGAGGGTCCGGAGGATGCTGGTTCGCCAGGCAACACTCCAATCTCTAGCCCATCACACTCTTCCTCGGAAGAGGAGATGGAGGAGGGAGGTTTGTTTATGGTGCAGGAAGTTGAGCCGGACAGCGCACATGTAGCTACACCCGCTCTTGCTCTTCCAGACTTTTTCCGGCCAGGACACCTTCCAGGAAGCTCACACCGCGGAGTTCGTGGAAAGCATCCTCGGGGAAAAGGTCAGGGATGACGAGCATCTAGCCCTTCTCCAACAAACGTTGAAGACCTTGGATAACCGCGGACTCTTGGAAAGTACGATTAGAGGAGCATTACAGAGTGTCAGTAACCACTATCTGCACACTACTCCAGAGAGCTCTCCACCACCGGCAGCTGCAACCTAGTCAGCCCTCCAGTACCCCTCCTTCAACACCACCAAAAGAGATATCACCATCACAGCCTCCTCCTCCAAAAAAGAACAGGAGGATACATAGATGGCGCTGAGTACCATTTCCATTTGCCATCTTTGCCACGCCCAGACAACCCAAATCATCTACAGTTACAGAGGGTCGAAAGGGGCTTATCCCCCAATCCGTCCCTGCGCGCCTTCGGCGCGCGAAATCATTTCGTTCGTCTAGTGAGTGTAACAACAAAGTGCCATATACAATGCTTTAGTATTGCAGATGGCGCTTTGCTGGACTGCGGGGACGATATAGTGTGCTAATTTTTCTTTTCACACACACACTTTTTATATATTCTTTATTCCATGGTTTTCTAAAAGAACTAACATTTTCGATTTTGTGTTTCCCGCGGAATTACTGAATGTAACCATCATTTACGTCCAGCGCAATTCACAAGAATCGTCATTAAAATTAAATATTTTTTTTCAGTTTTTGCCTCCAAGATAAGCTTTTGACTCTGCATTCGAACGAGCGCATTAGCTCGTTCTAGTGATGAGTCAGAAGATATGTTTTGGGGGCAAAAATGAAAATGTTTAGTCATTCCTAAAAGTTTCTGCGATTTCGTGATGTTAGTAAACAAATAAAAGAAGCAATATGATCTCTATAATGGAAGCATTATGACGGTAGCGACGTTGCCGCTGTAAGAAGGTATAAACGATTTTCACTGCTGAACTTAAACGGAAAATTTAGTACCTTTGTACGGGAATTAAAAGCTTCATTTTATCTCTGAGGCGTGTTATCGCTGCAGGGACGGCTATTTGAGGAACAAATGTCATCAATATTGCATTTAGTTCTCGAGTTAGTGAATGCAAATGAATGTCACCGATATGCAGGGGGTTGTCTGTGTAACACCTAGCATACAGCTCGTTTGTTATTAACCCTTTTACTGCCACGCCCACTTTATCCATATATGGAGGACCTCTTTATTAACCCGTTTACTGCCACGCCCACTTTATCCATATATGGAGGACCTCTTTATTAATCCTTTTACTGCCACGGCCACTTTATCCATATATGGAGGACCTCTTTATTAATCCTTTTACTGCCACGCCCACTTTATCCATATATGGAGGACCTCTTTATTAATCCTTTTACTGCCACACCCACTTTATCCATATATGAAGTGTAGCGGTCGAGGTACAAAGGCCATTTGCCAACAAGCCTGGTTGGTCCGGATCTCTTAGTCTCGTGGTAAATCGGTTGATTTCCAAAATGGTTTTCTTGAACTAAATTTTTGAATATGAATTTACTTACAAAGAAGGGGAGGGGGTTGTGTGGGTGGTGGGGGGGGGGGAGTCCCTGTCGGCGGCAGAAAGTAAGGCAGCGTTTGAAACATGCAGCCCCATTAGAAATAAGTTTTGATGCTTTCTAATTTGACGAAGGTTGTTGGGCATTCATTTTAGATATCAACAGATCGTGATGTCCGTGTCAGTGATGTGATAATTTGTTTTGAGGTGAAATGGGGGTGGGGGTCACCATATACCTTGTGTCCTACACCAGAACGAGGGGGAGGGGCGGTTGGATTATATGAGATCAATTTGAGATATTATTATACCTCTGATAAATGATTTGCCTTGAGATGTCTATCAAAGTCTACGTCGACTTATTTTTCTGTGATATTGTACATACAGATTTTAATAAAATAAAAAAAAAAAAAAAAAAAAAATCGGTCGATTTGTGTGCTAGAGGTCGACGGTTCGAACCCCGGCTCCCGCACTTATCTCTTCTCCTGTTACATTTGGGAGCTCGTCCGATCCTCAGCAGTAGGTGGCACTGCGGGTGTTTCGACCGCTCTGAGGGAGGAACCTGGGTGAGATTCACGGTGGGTGAATCTCAAAAGAAGGGAGAGTAGTGTAGCGGTCGAGGTATAAAGGCCATTTACCAACCAGCCTGGTTGGTCCGGATCTCTTAGTCTCGTGGTAAATCGGCCGCTTTGTGTGCTAGAGGTCGACGGTTCGAACCCCGGCTCCCGCACTTATCTCTCCTCCTGTTACATGAAGGACCTCTTTGTGCGCCTGTATGCGAGACAGATTAATTAACATTTCTGACATACTTGAAACTCTATCATCTGATTAATTGTTGGAAAGGGCTCTCTGAGCCCTTTCCAACAATTAATCAGATGGTATGTTTGATCTGCGCATACCAGAACGTACAGATAATCATAATAACATAAGTGTGTAACAGGAGAAGAGATAAGTGCGGGAGCCGGGATACGAACCGTCGACCTCAAGCACACAAAGCGATCGATTTACAACGAGACCCGGGCCAACCAGGCTGGATGGTAAAAGGCCTTTATATCTCGACCGTTACATTACTCTACCCTTCTCTTTGAGATTCACTCACCGTAAAACTCACCTCAGATTCCACAACAGAGCAGTCGAAACATCCACCATGCTTCACCGCAGCATCCACAACGCCACCAACTGGTGAGGATATGACGAGCCCCCAAATGTAACAAGAGGAGAGATAATTGCTGGAGCCGGGGTTTGACCGTCGACCTCTAGCACACAAATCGACCGATTTACCACGAGACTAAGAGATCCGGATCAACCAGGCTGGTTGGTAAATGGCCTTTATTCCTCAACCGCTATAGGTGACAATATTCGTTTTCGGCAGCGAAAGTCTTATAGGTGGTTTACACGAACAATATTTCCTGCAATTTCTTGCGTGCAATTTATTTCAACCCCACATTGCATGAAATATTGTTCATGTAAAATGGATTGATTGCATCAATTTAATCATGCAATTTACAGAAAAAATTTCGAACCTGTCTCTATTTTCTGCAGGTTCATATTAATATTGCAACTGAAACTCTTTTTTTTAGCCAATCAATGTGATTGCAAGTGCAATATTGCACGTACAATTTTTGTATGTGAAGAACAAAATTATTTGCGTAATATGTTGGTGCAATTTCTCTAATTTATGCAATATTCAGTATATTTTTATCAGACTTTTTGGGCGAAAATAATGTTATCAATTTTACGACGTAAAGGATCGAAAACCAGAGTTATTTATTTATTTATTTATTTATTTATTTATTTATTGGAGTTTAACAACCCTTTCGGCTGACAGGATCACCTCGGGTCGGATAGTTGCACGGTCGGATAGTTGAGCGGGTGGAGAAACCAGATGACCCGGAGAGAACCACCGAGCAACGGCGAGCAACTGTCAGACTCCCCAACGTACTAACTCCACACATGCAGGGTTAGTATTTTTTGAAGACCATGTGTACGATCGACGTGTAGTACGCCTTAGTACACAGCGCCACCGTGGCTATACGTGGGCAATCTGCATTAAGTGCCTTGTCCAAGGACACAACGCCGTTAACCCTGGCGGGGGGCGAACCGTAGACCTCCGTTTTTGAAGTTCAATGCCGTAACCACTGAGCCACCGTGCTCCCAATGGAAACCAGATTGACGCCCGAAATCGTGTTCAACAATTACTGGTCTAACGTACTCAGTGCGTTTGAATGGACTAATTCACGTTTAAACATGGATGGACCAATGATGTACCCAATTGACCTTTCAGGCCTGGCGTTCTGAAAAATGCAGGAGGGCAAAAAATCGCTCTCCTCAATCAGCTTAGGAAAGCAATTAGCTTTACACAGCATTTTAAGTATCCAGTTGAACGAACTCATTGAAACTGAAACCAAAGGACCATTACATCAGTGATTTTATTAACTTTACTAAGGTAAAGCGAAATCTCTTAGACATCTAGATGTCTCACTCAACAACCGAACACACACTTGACAAGACCTGTCTGTGTACTCAGACCTGTTGTCCAAGAAAGTCATATGCCTACCACTACCACCTTCAACCCCCCAAGGGGGGTTGAAGGTGGTAGTGGTAGGCGTATGACTTTCTTGGACAACAGGTCTGCTTGAATCTACAGTCACATCCTGGTGCAAGTGCTTCATGTGACAGGATAGTAGTAATGGTAGTATATTATAGTGTCAATATTTCTTGAATAATTACCCCTCAAACTGTGATGTCAGTTGTTGAACTTGAAACTGACAGAAAAAAAATATTGCTGTGACCCATTTTGCTTCAAATGATTGCAACTGTGTTTGGGTATGGTTGCAGCCATTACCTTTTACCACTAAACCACTTTCAAAATAAAATTACGTGATGTTATGTGACTTCGAAGTTAAATTACATTTTTGCTTTACAACAAAAATTTAATGTGAGCATAATACATGTAATCTCAATCATCCCAGACCAAAATATTTAGGAGGCCAATCTTTCGCTCTCCTTAATTCTTTCAGGAGGGCAGTAAGGAGAGCTAAAAAATCGCTCTCCTGAAATTGCCAAGCCTGACCTTTATTGGTCTTGCATTGTCTGAATTTCTCACCTTGTCTACTTTTTAATTTGCGATCGAAGACTTTAGGTTTGAATTGGGGTTAGAGGATGCGTGACTACTTGCAATTCAATTTCGACGTTTTTCTTCTGCTAACTATCTTCTGATATTGTTGAGTTGGGACACGTGTTTGCTGGATCATAATATGAAGCAAGTTCTCAACCCACCAGGCAAATTCTGTAAGAAATTCGACAGTATTTTGGCCTGGAACCACCAATCTAGCCCTGTAGCTCATAGCCTATATTTTAGATTCAGTCGTCTGGAACATTTCAGTTGGTCGGAAAAGCGAATCTGTGGTTCTCTTTTCCGACCAGCTGAAATATTCCAGTCTTTTGAATCTAAAAGTAGCATACATATCTTTGAATGAACATAAGAAATATTTCTCAATCGACAATTGATTTGGCGACATTACAAGACCGTCAGACATGCGTGTAAAATAAATACTTATGAATGAAGACTCACTTCGGATGTACTTTTATGATAACGCCGTGTAGTTCCACCAAGTATGTTAATATTTTGAAGCTTTTAAGGCGAAATAAATACTTACTGATTGAAATATCTATAACTTGGGCACGTGAAAATATCTGTATATCTTTGTGAGTAAAATGACATCACATTAAATCAACGGTGGTCTGCGCACAAACTTCACGAAAGGTGGCCATACAAACAGCCCATATTAGAACGACGGCTGATAAAAATTACGAATGGAGTATTACGTCACTGGAATATGTGTTCTTACTATCAGTTGCAGTTCTCTCTTATCCGTGGTTTCGTTTACGGCTTCTCATTAACATTCGCAGATAGATCATACGGCAAAATGTTTGAGAGCGTTTCTGAGCCCCTTAATGTGAACGATCACTCCACGATTGTGTCCTTACTATGTCGTGTCCTTAAACGCCCAGTGGTACGAAGTTTGAACGGTAGGATTTTCGCACAAACGGACTCATAGACGTCAATTCTGCGAAAAGCTCAAATTTACAACTACTATTGGCTTTTCGTATTTTTTGTCAGTCGTCGTTTGTTTTGCGAAAGGCCTGTAATGACGTCGGATTCCTTACGGAAAAAGACTGGTGACCCGAGAGTTTGAACAAAAAGTCGACTGACAGTTCTTTGTACACATACCCATGCTTTTAGCAAGCTGTGCAAACAAGAGTTTATCATCACAATAATCTGCCTCGGATATCAACAATGCCCCCTCCCGCACCGGAAGGTAGAACAGTCCCTGTTTATTGTGGTAAATTGGTTCTGTTAAATTGGCACATTAGGATCGGGAAACTAAAACCAGGGACTCACGTTCCTCAAAGTGGACAGCATAGGTATAAATAATCTGCAGTGGTCTTCAAACCTGTGTTGCGGGCAATGCCGGGCATAATATCTAATATATAAATGCGAATGTCTGTATCTCTCTCTATCTTTGTTCCGGGTGAACTCCTCCGTTTCTCGACCGATCGATCTCAAATTTTGTACACGGGACTAATTCGTCCCTGCGAGTAACATGGGGTGGGTGCCGTGCCCGTGCGGGGTGACCTTGACCTTGAAATTGGTGACCTTGGCCTTTTTCGAAAACGGCTGGGCCAATCGGTCTAAAATTTCATATGTACAGGTATATTGAGCCATCGATCATTTTGACTTTATCGGAGTGCCCGCGCGGGGTGACCTTGAAATTGGTGACCTTGACCTTTTATTTTGAAAACGGCTGATATAACCATCTTCTCCCGTGCAACGCCGGGTATCACCCGCTAGTACCATATATATGCCGATCTTAAATACTTATAAATTGATCATAAATATATAATCCACTCGGCAGTTGTGTGGCAAACGCCGTTGCAGACCCACGGTGATGGATTTTGCCGTGGCATTGCCGATTGGTATGTCAAATTATGAGGACTGGTATAACTCACATATCACACAAGTAGCAACCACGAGGACAGCTTTATACCTGGTCGGAGGTCTTTAACCCTTTACCCAACGTAACAGCCAAAACCGGTCAGCGCTATTCTCAAAAATAGCCAATTAATTTTCATTATTTTTTTTATTTTTTGTCGCAAAAACATAGGTTATGACCCCCTCTTTGGAAATGGCTCGTCAAGCTCGTTCCAAAGAGGGGCCATAACCTATGTTTTTGAAACAAAAAATGAAAAAACTAGTTATCCAAGAATTTTGTTTACAAGTGTCGTCTGCTTTTCATGTTAGTAAAGGGTTAAACAAGCCAGGCTGCCGCGCGGTTTAATCTTTTCAACCCGGATGGTATATTTCATGTCAGTTCAATTACATTAACTGGAAGAGTCCATATTCATTATTTGGGGGAAGGCCAATTAAAATTTCCAACGTGCAGCCTTCAGCCTGCGCTTTGAAAATATTGATTAGTCAACTCCGCACATTCACCGAACAGCCATCCTATTCCTATTGTCAATGACATTTCAACGTATCGTGGTCCAGGGCAGGTAAAACGGTCTTTTTGATTCAAAGGGTTAATAATTTTCAATACCCTGCAGTGGTGGCGCCAGGGGGGGGGGGTCAAGAGGTCCAGCCCCCCTCCCCCGCCCCCCGTCGGAGATTTTTAGTCAGTCCGTCGGAGAGTCTCGTAAACCCGACTTCACGAGAAATTTCCGACAATCGAATGTAGATACCTCGTCTTGTCAGTCTCGAACCCGTGCAGCACTCTGGAACTTTGATAGAGAATAGTGATTCTCACGAAATTCCTTAATGTCGTTCGTCAGACTGGCTTAAAAGATGAAATATTTCCCGACCTTATTATAATATGTTTATTTTAACCCTTTACCTAAGGTAACGGCCAAAACCGGCCAGCGCTATTCTCAAAAATCGCCAATTAATTTTCATTATTTTTTTCATTTTTTGTCTCAAAAACATAGGTTATGACCCCTCGTTGGAACGAGCTCGTCGAGCTCGTTCCAACGAGGGGTCATAACCTATGTTTTTGAGACAAAAAATGAAAAAAAATAAGTTATTCAAGAATTATTTTTGCAAGTGTCGTCTGCTTTTCAGGTTAGGTGAAGGGTTAAATAATCAACAAACATACTCAATTTGCTTCTATTTTGGTTCTCCAATTTACCAATTTTCACTCATTTTCCTTCGTTTGGGAGGTCAAATGTTATAGCCCCCCTGTCGGAGAGGTCAGCCCCCCCCCCCCCCCCTGTCGAGAAATCCCCGGCGCCACCCCTGATACCCTGTAGCGCTGGGCTTCCATGTGGTCTTACAGGGTCATGTGTTTTAACTTCGGTCTGTGCTTAACAATTCCAATTAGGCTTTCGATTGAGCTGGCTTTCACCGGACAATAGTACTCGGTCTGACACTTGTCCGACCAGACAATGAATTTGGTGTGTGGAACATCCCTTTCAGTCCCTCACTGCCGAATTTACACCCCTGTCTTCCATGTTCGTGTCAAGATTTGGCACATGTATGTGGAAAGTTATTTAATAGGTTTCTTGGTGTCTTCCCACTAGACCAGTTCCCTTTAGACCAACGATTTAGTGTTATTAAATGGTCGAGGCCTAGATTATTTTGGTGGTCTAATTTTGTTCATGAAATTTGTTTTATTACAAAATTATTGGAGAGTGCCCACAGGCACTCTCCAATAATTTGTAATAAAACAAATTTATATAAATAAAATATTTGCATTTGACCGAGGGTGAAACATAAGAATCAAATGCTGGCTTTTGCTCTGGTATCCCTTTGTTTTTCAAACCACCGATAATGGTTTCTAGCACTCGACTCAAATTATTAATATAAAATTATTTTGAAAGTAGAACACATCAGTTGGTCTAAGGGGAATTGGTCTTTTGGGAATTGGTTTGATGGGAGTTGGTCTAAAGGGAATTGGTCTAGTGGGAATGAACCGGTTTCTTTTATTGACAGCCAGCATACCAACAGATGACGATTTCTAGCAGTGCTGACGTTATTTTTGTTATTTTTGTGAGAAATGATTTTATATTTCATCCGTAATAACAGAAACCAAATATTTATGCGATGTTTTTATTGACTGTATACCTTGATTTTCGCGTTAACCTACGCATATCGGTAGATCAAGTATTTATGTGTATATTTATAGAGAAATAACTCCGAAAACACGAGCGTTTTTCCTGGATTGTGAAAATAGGGACAATTCAGAACATACCCAACTCCAACTTAAGAGGCTAACATTTTGTATGTCCTTGAACAAGCTACAAGACACCCAACTCCGGTTTCATAATTCGCATATTTAGTATCTCCTTTCTTTTCCGTTTTTATCCAATGCCGAAATGAAACCAGGTTTATTCCTTTTCTCAGTTCAATGGCAATCGTATATACGCACTTCCACTTTACTCTTGGATGTTTCTGCTCCTTTCGTTTTGATGAGTTTCTCGTAATAAGCTATCTCTCCGTCTCAACAGCGATAATTGCGTTCAGGTCTGACATTCTTAAAAATGCAGGAAGGCTAAAAATCCACCACTCCCCCAACCCGCATGGTCGAGGGGAGTGATTAGCTCTCCTCAAGCTTACAAAAGCTAAAAGTGGCAAAATAAAGTTTTATTTTTAATGAATTCTCCCAAGTGGGTTTTGTACATTTTAATTGATGCTGCTAACAAGGTAGTCTTTGTGAGACGGCTACACTTACCCCCCCCCCCCCCCCCCACACACACACACACCTCCGGGCCTCGGAAAGGCCCGGAGGAGTGAGAGGGACAGGGTGGCCGTCTTACAGAGGCCACTAACATAGCAACGATCTGAAAAGATGTAGGTTTTAGAAATAGGCTGTTATGGTAATCATCTTTTCTAAGGCCAGGGAGGCTAATTGTCGTCCTCCTTAATTGCTTTAAGGCATGCATTCGGCGAGCGAATAAATCGCTCTCCTGAAAATGTCAAGCCTGCGCGTTGCGTCCTTGGGCATGACACTTAATCCTACTTGCCCGCGCGGGGCATGGTAGTGCTGTGTGCTAAGGCGTGCTGCTCGTCAATGGTGCACTTGTCTTTAACAATGCTAACCCCGCTTATGCGGATGTAGCGGTCGAGGTATAAAGGCCATTTACCAACCAGCCTGGTTGGTCCGGATCTCTTAGTCTCGTGGTAAATCGGTCGCTTTCTGTGCTAGAGGTCGACGGTTCGAACCCCGGCTCCCGCACTTATCTCTCCTCCTGTTGCATATGGGGGCTCGTCCGATCCTCAGCTGTAGGTGGCACTGCGGGTGTTTCGACCGCTCTGAGGAAGGAACTTGGGTGAGATTAACATGTGGTGAATCTCAAAAAGAAGGGGAGAGTAGTGTATCGGTCGGGGTATAAAGGCCATTTACCAACCAGCCTGGTTGGTCCGGATCTCTTAGTCTCGTGGTAAATCGGTCGCTTTGTGTGCTAGAGGTCGACGGTTCGAACACCGGCTCCCGCACTTATCTCTCCTCCTGTTGCACGGAGTTAATTATTATTTATTTATTTATTGGTGTTTAAGGTCACATACTTATGCACAATGGCTAATCGTGACCGTGACAGTTTTACGGGTGGAGGAAGCCGGAGTACCCGGAGAGAACCACCGAGCAACGACGAGCAGCTGTCAGCTCCCCAACAGCGTAACTCTGAACTCTGCACCGCAGCACAGGCAGGGTTAGATTGGTTGAAGACATGCGCACCATCGACGTGCAGTACGCCTCAGTACACAGCGTCATCGTGCCCCCATGTAGGCAATCGGGGTGAAGTGTCTTGCCCAAGGACACAACGCGGTTGCCGCAGGTGGGATTCGAACCGAGGACCTCTCGGCTTGCAGCCTGCACCTCTACCAACTGAGCCACCGCGCCCCCTGCACGGAGTTAATACATTGTGGAGTCTGACAGTTTTCGCCGCTGTTCGGTGGTTCTCTTCGGGAACTCCGGCTTCTTCCATTCACGAAGCGGTCCGATACGAGTCGACCCTGGCTAAATAAATAAATAGAGGATATCTAGTGTTTTTGAGTGGATTCGGTATCCACTCAAAAACACTAGATTTTCTATTTATTATACGCTTTGTATAAGACACTGATCATTCCTATCGATAATTCCACTCGTTTTAACCCTGAATTGATGCATGAAAGTAAACAGCTGATGCGCATTGATACGCGGAAGTGATTTGATCGATACTCGGAACAGGAAGCGTCTTGCGATCTGATTCAGCTGGCGGGTTTCATGCATCAACTCAAGATGAATACGTGTTAAAGTATTGCTGGAAATGATCTTTAATCACTCAAAAACACTAAATTTTCTTTTCATTATACGTTTTCAGAACAAATTTCTCATTTCTAGTGATAATTTGACTCGTATTCACCTTGAAGTGATGCTTTGAAAGTCGTCATTTTGATTTACACCGCGAAAGTGAAAATTTCTATATCTTCACAGCGGGGAATACAATTTCTATCTTTTCGCAGTTTTTACGATAATCTATCGTTTAGCGTATGATACATTAATCTCTCGTTCCTTGATCAATATTAGCTAATCTTGATTGTTGTTCTTTGATTAATGTGTTGTCTACATGAAAAGTAAATGATAAGATCTGTTTGTTTTTTAGTACATCGGAGCCAACTTAAATGGATATTTTTATACTGGATTAACCTGTTAATTACATATAATTTCTAACACAAAATCATTTACTATACCTTTAGTACACATTTGATACGTTAATTACACATAGAATTATGAGCAAATTTCCGTTAATTGAATTAACAATCTCGTGATCAGTCGAAGGATTACTGACTGTAGCTGCATGACGTATGTCTTTAGAATCTTTGGCCTCAATTCATCCAATATAAACATTTAATCTATTATATCATACTTCACAGATTTTCCGAGCTCTGTCAAACAAGCTATAGTAGAATAAATGTCGGGTTTATCACTAGATTATAGGAAGATCAGGGGCGGGAAAAGGGAGGAGTGCCCGGAGTAGTAACCCCGGTGCCCGGAACTTTGGGGGTGGGGGGGGGGGGGTTGGGGGGGCAAGAGTCCAGGATTTTTTATTCTTAGGTCAGGCCTGGGTTCGCCAGAGTTCTGACTCCTGTGCAACCCCTTCTCCCCCAATCCCCGATCGAGAAACAGCACGATAAGTTCCCCCTCGTATTGGAATACTAGTTGTTACTCATGTAAAGAAGGAATGGGAGTGCCCCGTGGAGATGCTCAATCTGTCAACTCTTTACTTACATGAAAAGCAGACGACACTAGCAAACAAAATTACTGAATATCTATTTTTTCCCGTCAAAACATAGCTTCTGAGCCCTCATTGGAACGAGCTCGTTCCATGAGGGGGCATATGCTATGTTTTTTAGGAAAAATAAAGAAAATCGAACAGCTTTTTTGTGAATAGCGCTAGCCGTTTTTGGCCGTTATGTTGGGTAAAGGGTTAATAGACTGTTATCTATATACATATGCACCAGAGCCGGTGTTATCACTTCAAGAATTCTTCACTACATGAATTTAGGCATCTGCAACAGTATCTCAACACCTTCGAAATGGAGCCGTTACAGAATTAACTCTGGGGCCCGAATTTCCTCTCCCCGGCCCCGAGGAAGATAACCAAATTCCTGTTGATTGAATACTTTAAAATTTGTCAGCCGAATATTGTTCAATGATAAAATGGCTGTTCAATTAACATGGTCCTCTATTCTCACCTTTATGTTTTAAATGTTCCCGTGGGAACCCCGTGGAGAGAAGCGGGGCTCGTTTGCTGGTCTATTTAGTGAATACGGTAAGCAATAGCTTACAGAGGCCTCTAAAGTACGAAACACTATCAAAACGATTGGTTAAACTTGACTTTCTTCTCATGGGAATCCCAGGATGTGCAGCAGTGGTTGTTTACTGCGGTAAACAAGTTCTACTTTACTGGTAAAATAGGACCCGGAACTAACACCTAAGATGGAAGTCCTCCAAAAATAGGCACATGGGTATAAACTTGACTTCATCCTAATGTAGCGGTCATGAGATAGCCAAATATGAGGAGAGTTAACTTTGACACAATAAATAAATAAATAAATAAATAAATAAATAAATAAATAAATAAATAAATAAATAAATAAATAAATAAATAAATAAATAAATAAATAAATTATACTGTTCTTTAAGTCGCGATGTAGTCGTAGATACTAAAGCAGATCTTAAACCCTATTAAACAGACACAAAAAACTTTAAACATTTTTATCCTTTCATTGTAGAAGATGACTATATGGTCATCTGAAGGCGCCATTTGCAGTGATTTATTCACCACGACTTGAAATATTATTTGCAGACTTGAGGTCATAATATGTGACATGGTGTAACAGGAATGGAAGTCCTTAGGAAAATTAGTCCCTCTGGACTATTATTCCGCGGGATTATAGTCCTAGGTCTAACATTTCTAGGAATAGTATTCCGCCGGACTACTATTCCTAGAAATGTTAGACCTAGGACTATAATTCCGCGGAATAATAGTCCAGAGGAACTAATTTTCCTACGGACTTCCATTCCTGTCACAAGGGCCCAAAATTTTCAACTCACTGGCTGAAAACAGTGTGTTTGGAACTTTTTTGTAATTAACAGGGAACGAAAAAAATGACAAAATGTTTGGAAATTGCCCCAAAGCACATGCCAAATAAATAATGTTCGAGTATGCGTTATCAATATTGAGGAAGAGGAAGAAGCAGAATTTTGGGATTTGTGAGAAGTACGGATTAACTTTTATGTTATTTGACATTAAGCAAGTCAGACACGAACGGATTAATGTAACCACTTCAACGGAAGAGATAAGAGAATAGTATTTATTTTAGAATTTTGTTATCTTTTGTGAACCAAAACATAGTACTCGAAAGTTTAGAAGGTGAATGGCATGGATTCAGTCGGCATTGACCCTATAGTACCTGGAAAGGCGAGTGGAGCACATGTTATGTGCGGATATGTGAGATGCATAACAAGGACCGATTTTACATGTAGTTTTATTTAAAACTTTCAGTGTTTTACTGATAGCAATGGTAATAATAGCAATAACTTGACTTTGTCGCGCATTGCTGAATATTAACGGTCCACCAGTAGTGATCAACACCCCCTCCATCTTATTAGCGGCCCTCGGCTGCATCTTATAAGCTGTCGGGCTGTTAATCATTTCTGGAGCCAATATCAAAAAACTTTTAGTATTTTCTAGAATTGTATTTGCTACCCATTGATATAACTGGCTAAAATAAATCATTAGCATTTTAAAAGATATGGCAATTTGCCAACTAGCAAATTGCCACATCTTTGAAAATGCTATTGGTCTATTCAACCCATTTAAAGTCACAACTAGAAAATTCATTTCTAGAAAAATACAATTTTATTTAATCTTATTTGTTTTTACAAGGATTGGTGAACAAGTTATGCAACTTATATTAACGCCTCTCCTTGGCCGAATGGCGTATGTGAGTGGGATGACCTTCATAGCAGCAGCTTCGTGGCCTAGCTCTTCTCGAATACTACGAACGGATCTTTAGCCTGCACAGATTGTGTCTCTCTCCGCACATAGGACAGCCATTTTACGTCCCCACCCGATAGGACGTTACGCTGTGACAGCATCAACCCCACAATTGATGCTGACAGAGAGTGTTCGGACACCTCGAGAACTTTACCCGACCGGGGATCGATCCCGGGACCCCTGGCATGAGAGACCAGCGCAATTATCCACTCGGCCACCACTCTCTTAAAAATACAATTGTAAATGTTCTATAGTATTGGCCCCTGGTGAGCCGTTAATAAACCGCAATGCCCTCCAAAATCATATTACTTTTATATTACCGACCTTCCGTACCTATTGGGAGAGTGGTGGCCCAGTGGTTATAGCATTGGACTTAAAACAGAAATGTCGACAATTCGATCCTGATCAATGGTAACTGTATTGTGTCCTTGGGCAAGTCACTTAACCCCCCCCCCCCCCCCCCAGAGTGCGCTCTCTTGCTCGGTGGTTACGGCATTGGATTTCAAACCGAAAGGCCCACGGTTTGATTCTCACCAGGGGTAACTGCGTTGTGTCCTTGTTGAGTAAGACACTTAAATTTGTTACCTTCCCTGTCTGACATATTCTGACTAGATTCAGTGGCGTAGCGGAAAATCTTGTGCCCCCCCCCCCTCCCCCGCGAGATAGAGACGGGGGCCATTTCATAATGGTGGTTGCCTTTAAAACGGGAGCAAATTTAGTGTTGTTACCGTGCACAGCATACAGGATTTCACGTAGTACATGCGCCATAAATTAAATGAAGGTATAGTCTATAGGATCGATTCTAAAAGTACGACTCTGTAGATTTTTTCATTACATGTTTTAAGTTTCACCCCCACCATCCAACGATACACACATGCACGACCAACATGTGTGACTTGAGAGGCACCATGTATGCATATTGTTCATTTCTCACCCCTATCAGTTACAATGATGTAGCGTTCACTTAACCCTTTACCTAACCTGAAAAGTAGACGACACTTGCAAAAATAAGTCTTGAATAACTAATTTTTTTCATTTTTTGTCTCAAAAACATAGGTTATGACCCCCCCCCTCCCCGCCCCCCCCCCCCCCCCCCCCCCCCCCCGTTGGAACGAGCTCGTTCCAACGAGGGCTCATAACCTATGTTTTTGAGACAAAAAATGAAAAAATAATGAAAATTAATTGGCGATTTTTGAGAATGGCGCAAGCCGGTTTTGGCCGTTACGTTAGGTAAAGGGTTAAAAGAATAATACATAGACTACAAAGAGTACGTCGTGTGGAAGTGAGAGTTTGAAATTATGTGTACTTGGTACACAGTCTCTCTCTCTCTCTCTCTCTCTCTCTCTCTCTCTCTCTCTCTCTCTCTCTCTCTCTCTCTCTCTTTCCCTCTTTCCTCCAATGTTGGAACGTCCTTCAAGACGCCCCCGCCCCTTCTAGCCGCCCCCCCCCCCCCACAATGCGGGCCCTGCGGGCCCATTCCCTACGCCACTGACCAGATTGTAGTGTTCATTGGGCTTTCCAATGAATTGTAAGGCAGTTTTGGTGAATGAATTCTGAATATAAAAATGAATCTAACTATCAGCCAGTTCGTAACAATTACCAGGAAAAACACATGTTTTTATGTGTGAACTCAAAAGCCGGTCATACAATCAGGAAAAGAGCGAACGTCAATCTCTTATGAGATTTAGCGGGAGCGCTGTAACTCAGTGGTTACGGAATTGTACTTCAAACGTCAAGGTCCTTGGTTCGATCCTCACAAGGCATAACTGCGCTGTGTCTTTGGGCCAGGCACTTCACTCTCCCAATAGGTCCGCGTGGGGTTACGATTGCGCTGTGTCCTTAGGCGTACTACACGTCTATGGTGCACTTGTCTTCAACCAACGCATGCTACCCCTGCTTGTGTGGAATTAGTACGTTGTGGGGTCTTGCAGTTGCTCGGTGATTCTCTCCGGGTACTCCGCCTTCCTCCACCCGTAAAATTGTCCGACACGTGGTGACCCTGGCCTGTCGAAAGTGTCGTGAAATCCCAATAAATAAATAAATAAATAAATAAATAAATAAATATGAGGTTTAGTCACATCCATCGGTCATATCAACATTATAAAACGGTAGGCCGGTTCTTTTGGAGCAAGGAGATAAGGACATCCAAAGTTTCATTCGATATCTTGACGTCCAAATGACATTGACTTTGTAAAGAAAAACTTGGCAATGGTTGTGGAATGTGTACATGTCAAATTTGTTGTTGTTACGGCGCCATTTCTCCAATGTGAACATTTACATCTGATATAATATAAAATGTCTTGTTTCTCTCGTAGGAGTTCGACGACTTTGTCTTCCACGACTCCCATTGACTCGCCGAGCACAGAAGATTCACCAGATGACCATATCAATGTTGTATTACGGTAAGTGTACATATCAGCTTACGATCATGTAATGTGAAAACGACACGCAAAACTTGGAACAGTTTGGAACACTCCGTTCTCCTGATTGGAGATTCTCAAATTCGCTTTTTCCTTTACTAACCTATTTTTTCAGTACGGAATAGAATTTATTGAATTTCTTTCTATCCGAAAGGACCACGGCTTGATCCACGCTAGGGATAATTACGTTGGCCCTTTTTAGCAAGGCACTTAATCCCGATTGCCCACGTGGGGACAGCACGGTGGCGTTGTGTACTAAGCGTACTGCATCTCGATGGTGCAATTCTATTCAACCAATGCTAACCCTGATTCAGTGGAGTTAGTACGTTGAGGATTTTTACAGTTGCTCGTCTCTGCTCGGTTGTTCTCCTGGGTACTCCGGTTTCCTCTCCCATAAAGTTATCCGACACGTGGTGACCCTGGATCTGGAAGGTATCGTTAAGCCCCCAATAAATAAATAAATAAATACATTTCGATATGCGTGTACAGATCCAAAATTTAGAATAATTTGGAAGTTTCCTATCCCCTGAAGCCCTGAAGGGAGAATCTAAAGAAGAATCTAAATTCAATATGTCCTTCACTCGACATTGTTTTTTATACAGTGGTGAAATGAAAAAGTGTGTATACTTTTTTATAGTTTGCTGGAAGCCATAAACCCATCCCCTCGGTTTGTAATTGTAAGGTTTCGTCGGGATTATTCAACTGAAATGTTTTTGTCAAAGGTATGCATAGGAGTGTTCCTAAAAACTAATAGATTATTGCAACGAAAACTGGTATACCAATCCATGATCAGACGAGGTAGAACATTGTAATAAATGTTTTTTTAGAAATGGGTTATATGTTCCAATAAGACTAAAATCCTCGCCCTCTGACTGGACGAGGGCTTTCTATGTTTTTCTATGTTTACGACTCCAGTGGCGTGTGTTAACGTTCGACCCCACCACACGAAATATTTGAAATGAGGTTGCCAGTTTCGCAATTATTTCATCAATGGAGTGACTTGCAAACCGCTTCATTTTTTATATATATTTCATGTGTGCATCAGACGATGTTCTGAATGAAGTTTACCCTTTACCCAACGTAACGGTAAAAACCGAGCAGCGCTATTCTCAAAAATCGCCAATTAATTTTCATTATTTTTTTCATTTTTTGTCTCAAAAACCTAGGTTATGACCCCTCTTTGGAACGAGCCCGTCGAGCTCGTTCCAACGAGGGGTCATAACCTATGTTTTTGAGACAAAAAATGAAAAAAAAATAGTTATTCAAGAATTTTTTTTGGGCAAGTGTCGTCTGCTTTTCATGTTAGGTAAAGGGTTAAGATTGTTTATTTTCAAAACCGAAAAATGTCCGGAAGTCTTTCGAGCGAATGCTTAATTATTTTTGGTCAGCAAAATTTGTTCTCGTGTCTTTGCCTTGTTACAATTTGTGGGAGAGGCACTCTCCCACAACTTGCAACAAGGCAAATCCTCACAAACTGAATAATTTCACTTCAAAGATAATATGAAGCACATCCACAGAATATGAAGCTTTTAACTTGTGGTACCCTCACTTCCAAGTAAAGCCGAAATTTGGGCTTCCAGCACTCAACCAGTTAAAGTTTAGCGCTGCAAAGTTAATAAACGTGAAGGATTTGATATTTCACCTATCACTGCACCTATCACTGCAGTTTAGTAGAAAGATTTTCTCTTTCTTTGTAGTGAGGGATTTTTTTCTGCGGATTTTTATTTCCATGATGGATATTTTCCGCTCTGAATTGTTTGGTAGTAAAATCAATATAGATTATTGTAATCAGCCTGGGTCCTCGTATCCTATCGAGTTGACAAAGACAAGATCAGGCAGATCAAAGAAGAAAATGTTAACGCAAAAACTTTTCTCAAATTATATGTGACAACCCATATTGGCCAGACTGTACCAGTTTATTATCGTCAGTTTGTCACTCAACTTATTCCCAAATTATTTTCATATGAACCACTGAGCAAAGGCGAGCAACTGTCGGACTCCCCAACTAACTAACTCCACACAAGCAGGGTTAGCAATGGTTGAGGACAAGTGCACCATCGGCGTGCAGAACGCCTTAGTACACAGCGCCACCGTGCCCCCCCCCCCCCCCCCCCACGCTCTAAGTATATATGTTCAACTTGTCACTCTAATTGGGCTTTCAGTTATGTGTATTTGATAATAGTTTGTGCAGAAGTCTTTTATCTAATATCCCCCATTGATGGTTAGGCATCCTTACTCTCGGACACGTGTACGTGCGCTCGCATACGTCCAATCAATGGCAACAGCAATGGATCACCATATTTGGAAATCCAAAAATCGAACACCTAATACAATTAAAACATCTCTTTCTTTTAAAAACTATGTACTAACATACACGCTTAAGTGAAAGTCACAATTTACCATCTTGTGATAAATGCAGGGGCGGCGGAAGCTCGATAAAAGTGGATGGGCGCAAATATACAATGCTACCGTGGTTCGACCCAGTGTGAGAAAGGTTACAATCGAATATCGGTAAATGTACCGTGACTCGCTATAATCTCTCGTTTAGATGAATATGCCCCTGTGTGGTCACAGTCGTGTTCGTTTCTTCAACTTCAACCATCTTCCAACCCGAAGGCCAGCCTTCGGGTTGGAAGATAGTTGAAGTATAAGAAATGGACCGAAGGTGGGATTTTTTGGCTAAATATTGTTTGGATTTGCAAATAATGTTACAGGAATGCCTGTATATTGACACGTTTGCATGCGTCCATTTTAACTCATTGTGTAACTGCGAAACATATCTGTGGAAAAAAGTGGAAGGGCACGTGCCCCATGTGCCCCATGGCTCCGCCGCCTCTAGATAAATCTGGCGAATACTTCTTTTTTTGTTGTTACAGAATACGACCTCTGAATTCGCAGGAGAGGAACAGAAATGATGCTTTTGTGGCAGGATTTCCCGGAGCAGGTCGTGTATCGGTAAGTCAAAGTCTTGGAGCACAGGGGCTCGTTACAAACAATGACTGAGGAATTAAATAATATTATAAAAGAAGAATAACTGGATACCCCCTACTTGGGGGTATCCAGTTATGCTTCTTTTATAATATTATTCAATTCCTCAGTCATTGTTTGTAACGAGCCCCTGTGCTTGGAGTTTATAAAAAAAAATGTTTATTGCTTTATTCACTGCCATCAATAAACTAAGAGTGAGCGATATATTAGAAACCATTAGTATTATTCTATTATGGATCTCCGGCAGGCAGGGACGTGGCTAGAGGTTTCCGATTGGGAGGGTGTAGGGTAGTAAATTTCCAACTAGGGGGGTTCTTCAGAAGAAATCTAATTCAGTACAGCTTATGGAAACCCCCTCCCGGTCCCTCCCCCTAGTTGGAAATTCACCTCCGAGAAAAATTTTGAAAATGAAGATATGAAAGGGGGCATAAAATTTAGTTTAGTAACTGAAATGCCGACACTTTTATGATGGAATTATCAGGTTGTTGTTATTATTGGGTATTATTCTGGGAATTGAATATGTGCTAAACAAATGCTCAAGTTGAGAACTTTGAGCAATTCACACTCTCCTAACATTAAATGAGATCTTATGCAGGAATGATTAAGTTTCGATGTTTCATCATTTTGTAACTGTGAATG